>JAWLRI010000771.1:1199336-1219430 GCA_034781795.1 Crypturellus tataupa
AGGTCTCCTGCCCCCTCTGCCTGATTTTTTGCGTACAGGGATGCATTGCTGCTGGACACTGAGGAAGTGACGCTTGAGGATGCAGAAGCAAATACTATGAAGTATTTAAGTGCTATAGGCCCATAGGAATATCTGGGAAGGTGTGAGAGAAGTTCAGCGCCACTCTCTTCACCTGAAATGGGTATATGAGCTCCCCATGTAGTCAGTGGGGACCTAAGACTCTATTTGACTGCCTACATGTAGGCATCTGGTGCCATTTGAGATGTTTTATGGTGTCCCATCAGGCACTGTGCAGGACCCACAGGACACTTGCAGCCTCACCAGATAGCGACTGGAGGCCAGGAGAGATCCCCTGGAGCATCTGAAATGGTACCAAGCACTTACAGAGCCTGCAGCTGGATCTCAGTCCCCCTTGGAGTGAGCGGCAGAGGCTGACAAGTCAAGGGACAGAGGCAAAAAGCCACCATCAGCAGAGAGAAAAGAGCTCTGCAGCTCTTCTCTGCTGAGTGTCCCTGTTGGAAAGAGTCCCCTGGGGAATCACTCCCTCCCCGTTTTTTCCTGTGCAAATACAGGGACTATAAAAGGAACAGGAGAGGAGAGCCATGGGGCTCCCAGCTCATGCATTTTTTTTCCCTTTTACCAGCCATGCTGTTGGCAGATCATCGCGGCGCAGTGACATAAAAAAAGAAACCCCATGCACCAAAGAGGCTTTCAACTAATGAAACATTAGCATATTATTAACATTATCTGCGGCACTAATCTAAGGCTGATTGCAGCCACTCAGACTAAATGAGCAGGAGGTTTGTTTAAGGGGGGAGAGAAGGCAGTGTGTGTGTATGTGTGTGTGTGAAAAGGGGCAGTATGAAGAAATCTGTTCAATCGGATTAAATTAACTCCAAGTCACATCACAGGCTTCATTATTCCCAACTAGGGACACCGTCCCCCCAGCACACAGACATGCTCCTCACCGTGACTGTTTATCTGCTGAACAACTGCAGAAGGAAGATGCTTTGCCTGGTTCACTCATCCAGCTCTTGCCTGTGATAGACAAAGTTCCCATTTCCAGCTCAAAATGCTTATCTCTCACAACTCTATCAGGTCTCATTGCCAGCATCTCCTGTGCTTGAACTTCTGCCCCTTCCCTGAGGGAGCTTATTCAGCTGATGGGATTACCCTTGGGAGACTTTCCTTGCTTTAGGTCCATGATTTTTATGGCTCAGAAGAAGACATGGTGGTTTGGGTAAATATGGTGTCATCCCTCTGTGGGGACATTCTAAACAGCCTGCTGTTACCTGAAAGACAACAGTCTTTTGATTTTTTTTGTTGACTTTTGTTGACTTTTTGTTGACTTTTGTTGAAAGACAACAGACTATTTATTGCTTATAATGAATATATGAGGATAATAAGAGTAAAAGGGAAGGACTTTGGACCAGGGAAGATTAGCTTGAAAATCAGGTAAATTTGTTAAACTGTAGAAAAACCTTCTCTCGGGATGGTGTAGACTCTGAAGGTAGACTTTAAAAATCTACCTGAGAGGAAGATGGAAAGACAACAGTTTGATGCTGCGATCAGTGACACATCTTAGCTCATACGGCCTGGGCCATATGAATGCGTTTGCTCTGTCACAGAAAAACCTTGAGGCAAAGGCTGGAGGTGGATACCTCAGGGCATCACACAAATGAACAGTTCTTTTGAGAAAAAAAAAAAAAAAAAGAAAAAGGAAAGGCTTTGGCTTGAAAGTGCAGTGGAATTTTCTTGGTTAGGTCAGATTAATTTTCATTTCAAAGGTTGCAACACTTGTTCCTTTTTTTCCCATTGTTTTCCCCTTGCAAAAAGAGAATTTTTCATACGATAAGCCCTCAGTGTGCCCCAGATCTCTGTTTTTCGAAGCCTGCTGCATGCCCAGTGTGCTGGAATCACAGACTGGCTCCAACTTGATGGGCAAAGCACAACATGTACATCAAGTACAACAGTACATGATGCTCACGGTATGCAGCACCACTAACATTCCTAGTCAGAAACTTAGCTCTGGACATACCTTTCTACCCATGAGGTCACTGTGAGACACTTTTACAAGCCAAGTCTACCACAGACTAGTGTTTGTCATGAGTTGCATAAATGCCATGCCCATCCTCCCCTGATGAACCAGCCAGTAGTAGGTAACTTTACATTGCAGTCTAACCTAAAAAAAAAGTTGGAGGCATTTTAATCACCAAAATTATAATGTTATTAGTTTAAGTGTCACTTCCTGAAGGATAAGATGACATTAAGAGAGACAGAATCTGTCTTATAAGGGTCCAAGGGGCAAAAGCAACTCCTGATGTGACTTGACTGCCATTCCTAGAATTCTGTTGGGGAGGAATTTTGTGTCAATGACAGGGCTTAGGCTTGTCTCCAAAGTCCTATCTCCACACTGTAATCTTTGATATCTGTCCATTAGTTAGGCAAAATCTTCAAACTGTGCGCTGATCCACCTCTTCCATCCTCCTGTTCCTCTTGCAGCTTGCCACTAAGGTTCTGGGTTAACATGATCAAGAACCCACAGTTTGTCTTTGACATCCACAAGAACAGCATCACGGACGCCTGCCTCTCCGTAGTGGCTCAGACCTTCATGGACTCCTGTTCAACCTCAGAGCACCGTCTGGGTAAAGACTCGCCCTCCAACAAGCTCCTCTATGCCAAGGACATCCCCAGCTACAAGAATTGGGTAGAAAGGTGAGTTTTTGGCTCTGGAAAAAAGGGAATACCATAAGCAAGTGATATACTGAGGCCCTTCTTCTCTGATGGAGGTAGGATGCATCCTTAGTATTGTTTTTGGTAACTGCTTCCTTTTTTTGTTTTGTTTTGTTCTGTTTTTGTTTGCTTTTTTTTTTTTTTCTTATCTCTGGCAACTGCCTGACTAGAAAGCTCCATGTTAGCCTTTTATTCCTATAAGTCTTAAAGCGGAGATGAAAATTTAATTAGAGGTGTGAACTGAAGGTGTTTGTTGTTGTTGTTTCTCTTGAGGGGAAAGTGTTGAGTAGAGAGAGAAGGAGGAAGAGAGAGATGATGACCATGTCTGTGCTCTGTCAAGTACATGGGCTTCTGAGTCCACAGATATGAGAAGTGCTTCACTCCTCACAGCACTGTTATAGTAGTCACTACCACTGCTTATATCCCAGGATTCACACCATTATTGTCCTTTATCCTGAATCCAATAGCTTGCCATGGAGGTTATTCTCTTCCTTATGTGAGACTCCACAGATGGGATATTTTAGTGATCAAAGATCTCCAGACACTTTCTGAAAAGGCAGGGGGTTTTCCAGGCATTTTGCTTGCATCCTCAAGACATGTCCTTAAGGACTGGACAGTTTGATTTTGTTGCACTGGCAAACCGGTAGGTTTATCCATGTGCCTAAAGGGCATACAACCAAGACAACTATTTCTACAGGGTTTAAGGTGTTAAATTTTTCTAAGAACTTTCCCGCTGGAGCAAGCCTTGCAGAGGTTGATCTGTGCTTTGTTTTCCACTAAGCCATACTCACCTAGTATTATTGACAGTATTATCTGGATAGAATTATTCGGAAACAGTGTGGATGGAGAATAATAGTTGCTCTGCAAATACAATCATGGGGTTATCCTACAGACCATTCCTGTAAAATGATATCAAGTTTTAAACGATGGTTTATTGAATGGTTCAATAAGCCCCCTCCAGAACTGATAACACACTGGTAGTTATAGGGGATCTCTGCTACTTCAGTCATACAACACTGTAAACCAGAGTATTGCTCTTGGTGAGGATGGTCCTCTCTCATTTTGTAAAAGCAGAACACAGGTATGAGCTGGGTATGTTAATCTACATGAGGTGATAGTTTTTTACAATAAAGCTTCCCTTGGCCTCTGACTTGTCCGGACCATTATTTTTAGATGTAGTTAAACACTTTTGCAAATGTCGTTTCTAGGCAACCTGTAAGGCTCTTTATGAGCTACCTTGCTTAATTATGACCTACTTCTGGCACCGTGTCCACATTTCTGAATATGTATTAAGACTGTTGCTGGATCAATCTAGACAGGAGGAGGAAGGTATAAGAGATCTATTTATAAATCATAAGTGTCAGCTTACAGTGACCCAGAGGTGTCATACTCTGATGACTCTAGTAGTTGGCTTCTTTAGACAAAAATCCTATTTTGTGTATGCCTCTGGTTGATTTTTAATCTGTCTGTTATGTAACAGATTTTTATCATCTGTTACATTTGTGAGATAAACTGAATTATGTGGGTGGAAAACAGGAGATATCCTCATATAATACCTTTTCTCTGGGTAAACAGAGGGATGAAATCCCAAGATTTTTTTCCAGTATTGATTTTGCTTTTGGAGCTCAACCCTCTTGCCCTGTAACCCTCAGTAATAGGGGCTGCATTTCCCTGGAGTTTTCCTGAATAAGTAGGTTTGAAAAAGAGGTGAATAACACCCTCAGCTTCTGGTTAACAGCACTGATTTTCTGGGCCCAGCATGTGCTGGGCTGCTATCTGTACCGATATATGAAAACTTTAACTGAAGCCCAAAGGGAGGCTGTGGGTTTTGAATATAATTAGAGTTTCTGACCTGTTAATAATTCTGTGAAAGACAAGGGTTTAGTTCAGGTCTTTGTGGTCTACCTGAAAGGAGAATGCCTATCAGTTCCCCTGTCTCTATGCAGTAGCACCTGGATGCTGTGGTAGATGAAAGGAAAAGATATCAAGGATGAATGGGACATCATTTCAGTTCTACTCTGAACTAATTAATTAATTTTCTCTACAAATGTATATTGAGGCGGTTACTTCAGCTCCGACGGCTTTAAGTATTGTTTGGAGCTATTCCTGTAGCTAGCATCGGTTGGAGACAACATCACTCAAGATCACTAGATTTCTTCAAAGAGCAAATCCTAAGATAAAAAGATTTTCTGTCAGAGAGTTTAAGAAGTGGTTTAGTAAATCAGAAGAACCTGAAATCAAATGAACTTCTTTGATGAAGAAAATCTATAAAAGAGGATGATTAGACAATAGTAGCTTGTTACCCTCCTCAAAGCCACTCTGGAATAAGAGGAGGATGCTCCTCTCTTTCAGTGAATCTGTTGAAATGTTAACTGGACTGGTCACCTTCAAGCCTTCTCTCTGCAATTGCTGGTTTCTCAGTGTGATATATGCCTTCAAACCCACAAACTCAAGGCAGGGAATTATCTTGACACCAGAAGTATTAGAGAATGTAGAAGCAGTGGGTGAAAGCATGTATTTGCCATCCAAGAAAATTAGTTTCCCATTTCTTTAGAGTGTGAGTGCATGATGGGAAGGGAAAAGATGCAGGGTTTTATCTTGCCTGACCAATATTCTACCTCTGGGTACCATTCAGCTGGGAGTTTAATTTCAATGATGTCCTTTGTTCCAGCCCATCTGGAAGCAGACCTGGATTCAGCATATCTGAGCAATCTTGACGTTTGGAAAAGTCAAGTTCAGTACCCAAATTCCACACACAGAGCTTTTTCTCTTTGAAAACACATGAAAACACTTTGAAAAAGTACTTAGATCCACTCCCAATTTGAGTTTCCTGAGGCAGATGAGGTTTTACTGTGACATGGGAATTAGCCTGGGAAATGGGGACAAACTAGTAGATTATTGTAGAAATCATCATGAGTCAGTCTGTGATTCTCAAACAGAGATTTCAGATATTACTATTTAGGTCTATCACAGCACAGATCTGGTCATAGCATCTTCTTTCTCTCCCTATGTAAAGAAAGGAAAAGAATGAGATTCTCATCTGAATTCTGTTATAAAAGTCCATAGGCTTTGCTGAATTCACATTAGAACAGCTTCAGATCTGCATCTTTTCAAGTTTATTTCAAATGTCCCCTTTGAGCCTAGAAGTCTGGAGAACTCGGGAGCATTTGATGCAATCTCCAGACAATACAAAGGGGAGCCTGTTCTAATTGAGACTATCTCGTTAGCATTCGACACCACATTGAAAAGATGACAAAGGGTCGTGGCTGACCTTTCATTTCTCTCTATGCTGCCAAGCTTATGATAACACTTGTTTGAACTTCATTAACACCATTTAATTGCTTGCATGGCAATCAATACCATGTTTCTCTACCAAACACTGCCATGGAGCGGAGCAGGTGGGAGACAGAAAAGGGACAGAGAAGAGAAAGCAGAAATCAAGGAGTGTTTCAAGGCACAGCAGTGCTTGGAATACCTGCAGTAAAGCAAAAGGAAGGAGGAGCTCGGGGTCTCTTTGGCTGTCTACTTTGCATAAAGCACATAACCCCTGAAATAAAAGCTGAAACACAGCAGTAACATCAGAAATATTCTTATGCCTCTAAGAGTATACCAGAAAAAAAAAACAAACAAAACACTTTAAAAATAGGTTTCCCAGGCCTGAGAGTAAAAGAAAATTAAAATGACCTGATCTGTGGGTCTCAAAATTTTAACAACTGTGATTTTTGTTTTTAACCTGAGACTAGTAGTCTGAGGTAGTGCAAAAACTACCTGACTTATCTGTTGGGATCCAGAGTCTTGAGTTTCTGATCTCACCTTACTCCCTTTCCTGAAACTATAGTTTTCCTGGCATTACTCTTCTGAAGGTCTTAAGCTTATTAGGAAATGTGAAGGCAGAGTTCCTAGGATGTGTAAAATAGACAGTCTATCTCCATTCTGAATCCAATGTACATCACTTAGTAGCCTCTGATTTCCAGATTCTGTGTTCAATAGCTTGTTTGGTCTCTTCCAGCCCACACCTGTGATATCTGTTAACAATTCAGACAAACAGACTGATTTAGTACAATGAAGATTATATACTTTAAATGCCTGATGTTGTAAGTTGCTGACTCTTTAAACAAAAACATTGGGCTGTCGTTTCAGCTCCGTGCACTTTAAAAGAGAGCCTCAAATGACCGGTAGAAATCTTGGCTACACTTTAAAAAATGTAATTTTCTGCATCCCCTTTCCCTGCCAGAAAAAGAACTCAAAATATAATGTACTGAAGGCCAAGGGTGGAGGGTACTGTCAGTAGAGATAACAGAAAACAGTGCTGGAAGGGACCTCTGGAGGTCAACACACCCAGCTCCTGCCTCAGGGCAGGATCAGCCTTGTCCAAAGCCCTCCTGACAGATGGTATCTACCCTGCTCTTAAAGGCCTCCCATGCCCGAGCCTCCTCCTCACCTCAGGCAATCCCATCCAGTGCTTCCCTGTCCATCCCAATGGAGCATTTTCCCTGATGGCCAACGTTGGGTGCAATTATAGCCCGTGCCATCTCGCTGCATTCTCAGGGGCATTCCCTGCCTTATGCTTTTGGCATGCCTGCAGACTGATATTTGAGTTTCCTTACTCTTTTCATCTCTAAAAAGCTCCTGTTGTTTCCTCGTAGCAGTAAAACATAGCTCATATACAGTGCAGTTTGCAGTAGGCAGCAGGGGGAAAATGTCTTTACTCAGAAGGTTCAGCCTAAACCCACGCCGACTCTGCACTGAGCCAATATTGACTTGTTTTTTCTCTTAGAGAAGCTACCTGCACTCATATTCATTCCCCAGCCACTGGCTCAATGCCTCCCACCCATTCTCCATCATTTATTCTGAGACAGAAAGGAGACAAAAAAATGCCATGCAAATGCAAACTAAAATTGGTGCTCCAGAGGATACACAGAGAGACAGATTCCTTCCCTGGGGTGATTCATGGCGAATCTCTCCATCTGAAAATTTTACAGGTTTCGAGCTAACTTTGGAAGTGGGACCTTTTGTTTAGCTGTCAATATCTCTGTACCAAAGTCCAATTACTGTCCAACCCTTTCTTTAAAACCGGATAAACAGGGAGTAGCAGAGCTGTCTGCAGCTGAATCAGCACAGACACAAACTCTTGCAGCTCGCACACCTCCCCACAAATGCAAAATGCCATGTGCTGTCCACACCAGGACCAGCAGCACGTCCTTGTTCACTTGTTTCCATAAAACACTGGCTGCTGGGATGCTCTCAAGCTCTTCTCCAGCCTTTTCCCATCTAGCTGTCCCCCATATCCCTTTCGTACTTCCCTCCCTCCTCCAGTGGTGCGGATACAGCCGGCTATTGCATAACCCTAATTTCGTTATTGCTGTAATTGCGTCTGCCGTCTGCAGCACATGGATTTGTTACAAGCTTTTCATATGCTAAAATGATTATTAATGAGTGCAGTCCCAACCCAGAGACAGCACAACAACAACCATGACAAAAAAAAGATCTTTTGGAAGCCAATTAGCTCCACACTAAGCTGTCTAAACCACAGCAGTGCTGGAAAATTTCAGACTGGAGAGGAAGGAACTGGCAACAGGGCTTTTCCCATCTCCTTTGATGAGCTAATGAGTTACAGAGTGGCAGCTAGCACAGTCATGCTTGTGAAACAGCTCCAGCCAAGAGCCTTTTCGGGCTGGTACCTAATGCAAGAGCTTTTACCTAGCCCTAATAGAGAGTAGGAAATATTCCTGGGTCATCGTTGCACTGCTTTCCTTAGAGGAAAAGACTTCACAGGGAAAGAAGAGGATGTGGAAGGAACAAGAACAGTTTTTTCTCAAGGCTAAGAGAGATCATCACGGTGTCTCGGTGTGTACAAAATCCCTCCCCATCCAAGCGAGGCAGAGGAGGGTCTCACGGGCTCTTCTCTTCAAGCCAGCCTGGAATGAGCTTCAGTCCTACTGACACCTGTTAAGTCGTCTCCTATGGTCTAGTCCTCATCACGTTCTCCGTTGGAGTTGCCCATGTGCCAGAGTGAGGGCCGATGTGGTTTCCCTCCAAGTGCTCCAGGGTTTCTTTGCTTCTGATGTCTAATGCATGAATTTCCTGCCACATCAGAGAGTGAGCAGCCTCAAGGTACAAACCCAGCCTTCCTCTGCGACTCAGGAGAAGCTCAAGCCCTTAAGGTAGGATCTTTTGATATACATCTAAGGATCTTCTGGAAGTAGCTGGACAGGGACAAGCTGGAGATGACTAAACTAAAGCATAGAAGAAGGAGCAAACCTTGATCATTGGGGCAGTGTGGTACATGCTTGACCCAACAGTCACTTTATTCTGCTTTGAACCTCGTGAATTCATGGAGACAGTGAAAATCCAAAGACCTCTGGGGCTTAGTGAGAGCTTCTCAGTGGTTTTGAAGACATTAGGGGTGTATAAATGACAGACCCTAAGTACCTCTGAGGCTCTGGGCTTGAATGGAAGGTAAATAGACACTCAGCAGGGATATTGATTCCTGCTAAAATGCCTTAATATACACATTTATAGTTTATTAGATGCAATGATGGCTTCATTAGGAACACATCAATATAAACAATAAGTTGTTTGGTCATGGCAGAATTCTGACAGAAGGAGATTATATATCTTCTCTCTGTACTAGGAACAAGATTTGATTGTTTGATTTCAGGCACGTACTATGCCTCCTATCCTCCTATTCCCTCCATCAAATAAATGCCATATTTTTTTTATTATTATTATTTTTTTTTTCTCACAAATAAACATCTCAAAAATATCTTGGTTTGCAGTCTTAGTGGGAAATAATTTCTCAGCCGTGTGATATGACTGGCTTGATCTTGGGGAGACTGGAGGCCTTTGGGGTGATGATGGGGTGGCTCATGAACCCAGCACAAAGTGATCTGGAGAAAAAAAAATCCCTGAAATTCAGATCACTGCATCCTCTCTTCCCTTCTAGGGAGCATTTTGTGTTGCTTTTCATTGTTTTGTTGTTTAGCTGAGTCATGGCGGTTTTGTGATGCTGGGAAAAACAGCTCTCTGCAGAGCTGGAGAAAGAATGGGATGGAGCCTTTCAGACCCTTATTTGTTGCAGACCCAGGGGAGTGTTAAGGAGAAACTTGGAGAGGCAGATGGTATGTGCCTCTGTGCTCCATTTTTCGGGATACCAGCACCCGATATCCAACCACTTCTGGATGACAAGCTGAACTAGAGAGAAAAAGGAGGGTTTCAACCAGTTGTCAGAGCCAGACAGTCGAACACAGTGCAGTGCTGCTGCTTTACTCCACCGGCCTCATTTACTCTTGCTGTGATGTAATGCCCTTCACTTTTCATTTCATCCAGCAGGAGGATGCCCATGCAATATTCATAAGGAGCCAGGCTCCCCTCCACGGGCTCTTCCTAGGCACCATAAATCAATGTATTTCATGGCACTGCAGGCTCTTTTTCCCTACAAGTCCCTGAACCGTGCTGGCTGCGCAGAGATGCGCTTTCACTTGGGTGTCAGAGCATGCCCTGGGAATGTGTTCCAGCAAAAGGGAGCCTGAAATAGCACTTCCAGGGATGCTCCCAGCACCTCACAGTATCTCTTGTCATAATGCAGATGCGGCAGATGTCCTATTTCATCTGTGGCAAGAGGTGCTGGGGTTTACTGGGAATGGCACAGCTCTAGAAATGTCTTTTTTGTGTGTGCTGATCACTGATTTCTCCTGGGGGCAGCTCTGCAGGACATGTCCTCATGGGTTATGAGGTCCCGGAGGGCTCCTTCCCTCAGAGTCTACTGATCAGGATGTAAAGTGAAATCAGGATGAAATCAAGTCCAGACCACTCATTGATGGAGGACTGGCAATAGGTGGACCATGGGTCACCTGGGACTGGGACTGGGAATGTTGACTGGGACTGGGAATGTTGACTCTGGCCCCATAAGACAAGATACTTCCTGGCTCCATTTCTCTGCCCAAGAGAAATCAGGGAATATCATTTTTCCCCTGAAAAAAAAAACAGGACAGTGTGTGAGACCCACTCATTGCAATAAATAGGGCACAAAACCAGACTGAGGTAATACTAGGGCTTTCTGGTATGCACAGTCTTTCACTGGAGACTCTTTCAAAGGAGGCTCAGGCAGCTGCTTGTCCCGCTCTGTCATAAAAAGTATTTTCCCACTTGTCTCTCTGAAGGATCCTTATTGCACAGCACTCCAGTGTCCAATTTCTCTGCAGTGTTAGACAGCCTCCAGCTCAGCAGGTGTCTTGATGCTGTTTACAGGACACCTGTCAGCTCTTTCGTCTCCCTGTCCCCTCTGCCTCCTAATTATAAAATTGTGGATCACTGCAGCAATGGACTTTTTTTTTTTTTCCTTGTGCACAAAATGTCAAATTGCAGAAATTAAAAATGTAAATGATGGTGTCTAATTAACCAGTTGACAGCAGAGCACAGCTGCGAGTGACAGTGACTGATTACCTTCCACAAACCTTGTCCTCCAAGACCTGCTTTACCCGGGGGACGAAGGACAGCGAAAATAGCAACTTCCTTAAAGAGACATTGCTCTGCTGCTGGTGCCTGATGCATGAGCAATGGCTATAGGATCTCCATGCCCTATGGATAAAGTCCCAGTGTTCTTGATTCAAGGGGAAAGAAAGGCTTTGACTCCTAAGGGAGACTAATGTTCCCCAGACAGAGTGAGGTTGAAGTTATTAAAGCTTCTTGCCTTGAACTGTGGGAGCAGATGAGCTTAAATTTTGAGGCAAAACCAAAGTGCAGAGAAGCAGAGAAATCTCTGGAAAACACCGGATAGTATGAGAGGAGGTGGATGATGTTATCCATGGATGCAGATGAACACAGATGAACACGTGTGAGTGGCACAGACAGGCAAGCAAAGGGATTCTGGTGCAGGAGCTCTCAGTGGGTTGGGAGATCAGTGTGACTTCTCTGCAGGACTGAAGGAAATGACCAAGCATTTTTACTCATGCACAGGAAAGACCTGAAAGACATTGAGAAATTTGTTCTTCCTCTTTGTGGTGTTGGCTTTCAACTCATGGCTACTACTCTCTCCACCCCAAGAAACACTTGAAATCCTCTCTTGCAGGTACTACTCTGACATCGCCAAGATGCCAGCGATCAGCGACCAGGACATGAACGCGTACTTGGCCGAGCAGTCTCGCATGCACATGAATGAGTTCAACACTATGAGCGCACTCTCAGAGATATATTCCTATGTCGGCAAGTACAGCGAGGAGGTAAGAGCCTTGAAGCAGGGCAAAGCAGTTCTGCAGAGCTCGTGCATTTTCAGCATGTGTAACAGTTACATCCTGGCTAATGATCTGATGGATTTAAGGAACAGAATGCAGGGATAGGTACCTGAAAGTGGGCATGCAGGAATTTTGTAATCTTTACATCATATGTGATGGAAAGCAAATATAAGCATCAGCTTTGCTTTAAAAGCAGTGTATACAGGAGAAGATTAGGAGAACTTTTTGAATCCATAAAGTCAATCAGAAAAATCACAGTTTCTATGTAAGAGAAGTCATGGCATATTCTGCCTTCTATCTACTGATAGACTCCATGAATAAGGATTTCTTAGATGGTTTGAAGCAGTCTCTGGAGATGCTATTCTTTCTTTATGGCCTAAAAGGGAAGGGTAGAAACCTCATGTAGAGGTTTCTATGTAGACTACGGGTATATTTGCATCTTCTAACTTACATATCTAAAATGAAATAGTTGCATCTTAGCCTGTGCCTAGGTACCCATTATGCACAGTGTAGACCTGGGAGAGTATTCAGATATTTAAATCTATGTGTCTAGGACCATTTCAGATGCTGTAAAGCATCTAAGAAGGGCCCAGCCAGTAAGATACAGGAATTAAAGGTCACCTGCATGGTGAGGGATGCTGAAGACCAGATAAGATAGCCTAGGCTGTCAAGTGTCATGGTCATCTGGATATAGGCAATGAGTCAAGGAAGCCACCAAATGACTGGATGCTGAAGATGAGTATCCATTTGATCACTTCCATTATAGAAATCTGCATTTAGTCAAATTAACCCCAAACTGTCTTCTCAACTCTCTGCTGACCAACTTGCTTTGCATGATGCAAGCTCACCTCAGGGACAGTTGACTCATCCATTGCTGTAGGATAGTGAGTTTGTTCCTTCAGGGCAAAAAAAAAAACAAAGAAAATAAAATAAAAGTCACATAAATTCTTACTCTCTCTTTTTGCAGATTCTCAGCGCACTTGATCAAGACGACCAGGCCGGGAAACAGAAACTTGCCTACAAACTTGAACAAGTCATAACCCTCATGAGCATAGACAGCTGAGAACTGTCCTGCCAGGGACACCCTGGGAGGGATAAACCAAGTCGTGCCTCAGTCAAGATCATCATCTTTACCAAGTGCAAGTTTGGATTGGCTGGAAGCAGTCACTGAACAGCTCTCGCTCTTCTCTTTCTCTCTCTCTCTCACTTCTTTCTCTTTCAAAAAAAATCTATGGACAAAGTGACAAAGCCCCAGGGGTGAAAAGGAAAAGACTGCAGAGGAATCTCGGCTCTGGGGACATCAAGACATTCAGGTGGAGCTCTTCTTTTTACAGCTTCCCTTCTGCCCTTGATCTAAAGAAAAACTCTTAAACAAACAAAAACCTCCCCCAGCAGCGTGTCATCAGCCTGCAAATGGGAAATCGGGAGGTCACCTCTGTCATGCTGCTTTAACTGTCCCCCTAGGGCTGTTGCCTCTAGAGTGGACATGGAAATGAACTCAGTATTACAAAAAAAAATCTCACTGAGGGGAACGCAGCCTGCCTGCAGGGATCCTGAAGGACAGGAGCAAATGGAGATCCTCTCCAACAGAGCCATTTAAACTCTATCTCTTGGTAGCAACCCACTGGGAGAGGAATTCAAGCCTCCCCGAAAAAGAAAATGTCACCGCTCAGTTCAGAGTGGGACCATTTGGGCTCTTTTCTGCCTGGGGAAACAGCGGTGTAGAGCTGCTCTCTTAGGCCAGGGGAAGGGTCAAGAGGGGAGGAGAAGACCGATGCTCCCCTGCCCACGTTTCGTATGATTATTCTTATTTTTCAAGGAAATCTGTGTCTCCCCTCCATCTTTCGCATTGTGTCCTGTTGGTCGTAGCACTGCGACAAAAAAAAAATGCTCTTTCTGCTCAGTGGAATTCTGTTGGTGGTGATTCTGTTCCTTCTGGCAATGGACAGTGCAGCGTCTCCCTCATCTTCCACCTCAGCTTGGAAAGCGAAAGACATAAGTCTCAAATTGTTCCAGAAGAGGTGCTTGGCCTCAAAAAACAACGAGAGGAATTTTTATTTAAAGTTGTCTGTTCTTTACCTTTTGTTTCCCAAACGGAAACACTCTTAGTGTTTTTTTCATGGTGGAATATCGGGAGCATCCTGAAGGGCTTGCTGTGAAGCAAAGTGATGCGTAGAACTGATTGTAGAAGCTTCCTTCAAAACCACCATTAAGAGGAAATGCCACGCATTTTTGGAAGGAAATCCAGGAGGAAACACAAATGAAATACCCCTCAGCTGCCATTTGGTGCCATCTTCTGGACCTTCCTTTTATCCATTTCTGGAACCAAACGGCCTTGCCGAAGACACAGCTGGTGCTTGGGAAAGATTTGTCACCTCTTTGCACTTCAGAGATCACTGTTCTCACAGAACAAGGATGGGTGGTTACTCCTCCTTTTCTCTGCTCAGCTCCTCCAGAGCGACTCCATCTCAATCTACGGAGCATGAGTTGGCTACGTTGCCTCTCTCCTGCATTTGGTTGTGTTATTTTTCATACAGTTGTCAATGTGGCTCAGTATCATGGGAGCAGAAGCCCTGCACACAAGGGATGTGGACAACTTTGCTCCTGGTATATGCATCTGTTCCACCTAGAATGAAGAGGCAAGCCTTGTTTGGTGCTGCGAAGAACCAGCCTTTATCTGTCTTGTGCCATGCTCAGGAGGACAACCTGGATCTCCTTTGCAACCGGAGGGCGGTGGGGTGCAAACAGAGGATGTAAATTGATTATGGAGTGAGTGCATTTAGTTTCACTCGTGCATCTTGATAGCAAACCGAGCTGCACAGCACGGAATCACTAGTGGATGTGGTGAGGGCCGTGGTGCAAGCAGGAGTCAATTAGGAAGTGGATTTTGTTGAGCCAAGCACATAAGCATATAGAGGAGGTCTTTCCAAACCCACTTAAACAACAACAGTCCAAAACTGGGTGTTGGCAGTGGGGGGAGAATGTCACAAGATTCATATTGAAACAGTAAACATAGGGACACGTCTTGGTTTTAAAACCCCAGACATTTCTCTCTTGATTATAATTATTATTATTTTGTGTGTGCGTGTGCGTACGTGCGCGTGTGTATCTGTTTGTGTGTGTGTGTGTCATTTCCTTTTTTAATTTTGGCTTGCTTTCTGTTTGATTGCTGAGCTGATGGACTTATCATGCACCTTATGGACATCTCAGCATCTTTGAGAGGCCTGCGCACTGGGGCTGATTTGGGTTCAGTTGGTTCTGCCACAGTTTTGTTGATCCGTTTAGCAGTGTTGGCGCATGTTCCAGATCCATTGCTTATGGCTGTGAAAGTGGGGTGGAAATCCCACCAGAGCCAGCGACTAACGAAAATTACAACAACAACGCAAACACAATATTTTTTATAAGTACATAAAAGGAAAAATTAAAAAAAAAAAAAGAAAGAAACCAAAGGTTTTGACAAACAAAGTGCCACAAATGATAAATATGGACCCTATTGTCATGCCTTGTACACACAGCTGGATGGTAGGAGTCTAAGGGCAAATAGCTGGCTTGGAGGGGATGTTGTTATGAGTGATGGGCTACACTGCCTGGACATGTGCACGTGAAAGGAGGAAGAAGCTGTTAATAAAAAAAAAAGTAAAAAATGAAAAAAAAAAAGGAAGGTATCAAAGTGAACTGATGCAATCCTGCATGGTTACAGATGTCAGAGGAACACTACAGGGGAAACCTGAGACTCACCCTGCTTATTTTTAATGTTTTCAGGGCTGTTTTTTTTATTATGATGATGATGATTGTTTTCCATTGTTAGTATTTTATTTCTTCTTGCTGGTACGGAGTTTTTCAACTGTAAAGTATATATATATATATATATTTCAAGAAAAACTTGAACACCTCAGAGACACTGAGAATGAAACACTTATGGGAAATGGGAAGCACCGTGAGATGGATATCTTGTTCCTTCCCAAGTTCCCATTTAGGCATTTCCTTTTTCTCCCCACCTTCTCTCCCCTGTCCCCTGGATTTGAAAGAAAATCTGTATTTTGATTCTCTTTCTTCTCCTCTGTTCCCTTTGTTCTTTTTTTCTTTTCTTTCTTTTTTTTTTTTTCCTTGTGTTTGAGCTGATTTTGTTCTGTTTTGTTTTGTTTTGCTTGGAAAATGTGCCAGAATTGTGATGTAAATGTGTAGGCTTCCTGCCCTGTCCCCTTCAGTGCCCTGCCCATTCCAGATGTTGTCCAGCCCCCCTAGTCTATGAGACGTCCTGGCATCTTTCTTCTCAGCCTCACCTGTTGAGCTAATTATTTTTGTAAGTGCATGTAAAATACAATTAAGAAACAAAGACACAAGCAGGAGAAGGATAAGCCCTGCTATGACATGGGTGAATTCTTTTCTCCCTTCCTTTGCCTTGTTTACCCCTCAGTCCTCTATTTTCCATGCCTAACCAGAAGTGCCCAATGTAAGTGATATTTCACACCATTTCTCAAACTATGAAGATAAAACCGGAGCCAAAGTCCCTAGAAGTCAATGGACAAACTCCTAACACTCGTAATATGCCAGATGAGATGCTGATTTTAACTGGTATTTCTTAAGAACTGCAGTCAAGATAAGGGCAGCTGACGCTCACAGCACCATCAGGAATAGGGAAAGGGAACCCTTGAAGACTGTGCTCTCACTTGCTCTCACAGACTGAGCTTTCTAGTAAAAGGATCTATGGGAAAAGTTGGATTTTTTGAAGATGATAGAAATTCATAATATTTGAACAGGCAGCACGCTACAGCTATAGAAAAAGGAGAAATGCACAACTTAAGGGCACTGGTGTCACCCAACATGCTTCAATCATTCTCTTACCCCTCCTAGTCGTGTCCCAAAGATATTTGAAGGTTTGATCCAATCGAGCATACACCAATAGCCCATTTGGCTTAACAGGGTTATACTGGTTTTCACCAGCTGTTGTTTTACCATTGTAGTTGTCTTATATCGCTTCTGCACTGGAACCAGTAAATCCCACACCATAAAAAATGTTAAGACCTAATGAAAAATTACTAGCAGATTCTTGGTGAATGTATGTTTAAATTGAAAGGTCATTGCCAAAATTGGCAGACCTTATATCTGTGCACCAAAATTGTCAGATCTTATGTAAAAGCCATAAGGAAATTATTAGCGTCCGGGGAAAGCGACCAAATAAATCATATTGCTGCCATTATTATTATTATAAATACATAACTGTTATATATAATAATGGTATTATTGACAGCTAATATATGGTGTTTTAAAAATTCATTAGCCACTCTCACTGTGAAGTCAGTCAACACAAAGATTACACAGCAACCCAAGCACTGAACAGTCACTATAATGAAGAAAATAGCTCAAGAGTAAACCAAAATGCACAATGTTCATTTGCCCTTTGACTTTATTGAAGGGCTGCGGAAAGAGACCATTTTCCAGCCAGACTCTTCTGGCCTGGAAACCTGGAAAGATGGAGTCCCATGACTCCTTGCAGTGGGATATAGGAAGCTTCATGAAGCAACTCCAAAACTCCAAGCCCAGGGGATATTTCCCATCAAAAGGAAAGTCTGGGCTGGTGGAGATGCCCTGGGCTCCTCTCCCACATTGCCAAGGCATCACTAAGACAAGTCAAGTTTCACCTTTCCCAGCAGTGTGCAGGAGAATAACTCATCAAGCCTCTGCCATTCTGGAGAGCTTCCTCAGTGCTGTAAAAGCAGTGGGAGAGGAATAAAACTTGCCTTGTTTACCGGAATCCTGTGGCAGCTTCTACTGTGCTAGAGGTAATATCCTCCACAGAAGTCTGGTGCTTTCAGCTTGTGGAAGATGCCACATCCACAAAAGCCCTTGCCTGTAATCCTGCCAGCCCCCAGGTGTTTTTGATTCTTTTCTCCTCCTCAGTTTAGCATGTGGCTGAAGGAGTCAGATAGAGGGCACTGGATAGAAATGTGCATGTGGGTTCCACTAGGTTTGTGTTGGTTTTGTTTTTTCTCACCAAGAATTGCATCCAGGAGACCCCAGTCTGCATTCTTCCCAGACATGAAAGAGCAAAACAGCTCTCAAGAGATGTATTATCCTCTGAACTCCCCTGGGCCTTTTGCAACATCTTTTCCTGCGATGACCAGGGTGGGACAGGAAATATTCCTCCATCTCCAAGTTAGAAAACTGCAATCATTTATAAATTACTTCTGATGTTGACAGACCCTGTTGGATAGAGAAGAACTTGGTGATGCCAGTACAAATTGCTCCATGCCTTTGATGAACAGTAGGAGATTTGTCCTCTGAGGTCTGGGACTGTCCTAGCTCCTGTGGTCCTACCTACCTTGGTGTGTTGGAGAGCAGGCCTTTTCCTAAAACTGATGAAGCGAGTGAGCACGGTACGAACCTCAGCCTCCTGACCATTCTCAGCCTGAGTTTTTCCTCTTTGCTCCCAGTGCCATCTTCATCGCTGAATGTCACTGGGTCCTTGCAGCCTTGCAGTTTTTCCCCACGATTGCCATTGTGCGATGTCCCTTCCCCTTGAAGAGTTGTGTTCTGTCAAACAGGGGACAACCACTGTGCAGAGGACTCTGAATCTGGAGCTGGCCGGCCATAGGGTAGCTCAGTTCTCTGCACTGTTAAGAGAAGTACTCAAGGGGGCACAGCCTTACAAGGAACTAATTTCCAGAAGGATGTCAAAAAAAAAAAAAAAAGAAAAAAAAAAAAAAAAAATTTGTAAGGAAATAAAGCTGCTTAGTGTAATCAACCAGTCATGTGTGTGTTTTCTGTTGTCGTTGTTGTTGTTTGTTCATTGGTGGTTATTTTTCCCTATTTTTACTTTCTTTTTAATCTTCTGTTCTAAAAACAGAGTTTACCTCAAGAATTTTTTTTCTGCTTGGAAACAGATCACCTCAAAGACCTTCACAGCAGAGAGCAGTGTAGAGGGAAGCTCAGTAAAGGGAACCTGGGTGTGGAAAATGGGGGAAATGAAGGAGATTTTGCTTCTTTCAGCATTCCCTTCTCTTGACAGTGTAGTGGTGGGACTCCTTGGCTCTGAGGGCATCTCTCAGCAGCGGAGGTTGCTCCTCGCTTTCAGATAGACAGAGACACAAGAGCCAGCTGAAGAAATCAAAGCACATTTCCTATCTGAAAGCCACTTTTTTTTCCAGCTGTCGCCACCACATTAGGCCATGTGAGACACAATTGCCCAGGCTGCTTCTAGATGTTTGGGATTGTCTCCGAATTGGTTAAGGGAATACTTTGGAGAAACTTGATGTTACCTAAAATTTCTTCTCTGCTCTTTTCTCAGTCCCTGGAGCAAACCCACTTTCCAGCCCAGAGTGGTCTGCAGAAACAGTTATTAGGTGCTAACTAAATGGTCCCAGTATTTTCCCCAGAGCATCAACACAAGAGGCAACTGGATTATTTAAAGCCACAAGACAGGCCCTTCCTAGTGTCTGACCCTGTGTCTTGGACATTCACATGAGCCCAGAAGTCTCATTCTCTGTTTTGCTAAAGCTTCCACCTTACATGCAAAATCAATGTAAAGACATATCTTTCACTACAGTGTTACTAACAGCCTCAAAGAGATGTCAAGACAGCATTAGAAAGGAAGTTGGGATCCTTTTCTTTTAGGTTGTTGTTGTTGTTGGTTTGACTTTCTTTTGAATTGATCCTAGTTAAAAGATAAATAAATAAAATCTATACTATTTAAATTGGAATCCCGTTGTTACTTGGTAAAGGCAAAGCTTCTGTACCTTTGTTATAATTAATTGTATACCTGTGTATGTAAATATAAGGCATTCCTATTTTGCAGTCCAGAACAAAAAAAAAAGAAAAAAAATATTTGTAATATAGAATAAAGTTTATTAAAAAAAATAAAGAAATAAAGAAAAGAGGCTGTGATTGCTGCTTCCTGTGGCTGAATGGAGCCAGAGTGACAGGGAGGGAGCAAAGGGGAACGTGCTGAAAGAACAGAATGCGGAGATAGGAGAACAACCAAGTGCTTAATGCAAGACTTCTTGGAGCCCTCCCCTTAGTTTGGGCTTTACCAGCCTCCACGAAGATGCTCAAGAACTTCCTTCCTTCCTTCCTTCCTTCCTTCCTTCCTTCCTTCCTTCCTTCCTTCCTTCCTTCCTTCCTTCCTTCC
>JAWLRI010000771.1:1225654-1264598 GCA_034781795.1 Crypturellus tataupa
TCCCGTCCCGTCCCTTCCCTTCCCTTCCCTTCCCTTCCCTTCCCTTCCCTTCCCTTCCCTTCCCTTCCCTTCCCTTCAAATTAAACTACAATTAAATTAAATTTCCTTCTGCTGAAAGACTAGTCTTTGTCTTGTGAATTAATCAATGTGTGGCACCTTTGGCATAACCTCTGATGGCAGCTGTATGGCAAGTTGGGGAAAAGGCCATAATTTCCCCAAAATGTATTTGAGATGTAGCTATGACCATAAGTGTGAATATTTCCCAGTGACAGGGTATCAGGAAGAAAGAAAAACTTAGGGAACTAGTGTTGCTCATGAGCTACGTTTCTCTCCCACAGATTCACAGATGAAGGGAGCCCCAACCCACCTGAGTGGGGAGCACCTGGTCCAGACCCTGAGATCACGACTGCTGTGATCCTCATCTCAGGTTGTGGTATCCTGGGTGCAGTGAATACTTTGATATATGCAGGGGAGCCGAGCAGGAGCAGACACCCTGTGATCACAAGAATCTGACAGAACACAACTCTGCCTTCACCTTTGAACCACTGGCCTTTCTCTTTCACCTGGCAGGTTTAATGGGCTTAGATCTCCCAGAAATGGTGCCTAATAAACCTCCTGGCATGAGACACTGCAGGCCCGTGACTGCTGTTTGAACTTGGGGCTGGAGAATCTACTGAACACTTTCAGAGATAAGACGCATATGGCCCAAATTCCATCGGCCCCTTTATCTGCTCACATCTGGTTATCTTTAATGCAATCTATTCGCTGCAGTGCAATTGCTGCTTAATTATGTGGTAGCCTCCTCCGTGGTGGGATGAGGAAAGCACTGAGAAGGCCCCCACTAATCTGTTCCAGAGGCTCAGAGGAGCCGTGGATACTCACCAGTGAAGACCTCGAATCCCAGATTATCATGAACTATGCAATGTAAAAGATGCCGTTGCCTGGCCAAAATGGACTGGTAGCAAGAAACAAGCATTTCGGGAGCAAGGTATGACACCACTGATGTCACTGTCCTTGCTTAAGGACCCCACGGGCCTTGATTGCAATGGAGATATATATATATATTGGAGGAAGTTGTTGTGAGTGAGACACTTTTAGTACTTCCATTCCATAGAACTTAAGGTTTGGGCTCTCGTTGGACTCCAGTGCTGCTCTTTCCCATGCAAACTCTATTCAACCCTAAGGTTGGCCCTGTGGCCATTCACAGTCTAAATTGTGATGGACTTGACAAAGAAAATACAATCATGCCTCCTTCTGAGGCATGTGCAGATACTAAAATATAGCCAGCTTATGACAGAGTTGGAATTTAAAATCAGATTTCCAGAATCACTATTGCAACTGAATGAACATTCCCACACTTAAAATAAAACTTTGTTATTCAAAACCTTGAGGGTTTTTTTTCTTTTTTTTCTTTCTTTTTTAGCGAAACTACCTAAGATTGGGTTAATATACACATGAATATTTGTACAATTGCCAATATCTCCCTTGATAAAAAGAAAAATATCTATAAGAGAAAACAGAAAATGATTCACGGTTTTGGCCCCTTCTTTATTTTTCAGTAACCAGCAAAAATATGAAATACACAAACAAAAAAAAGAAGAAACCCTGTCCAATTTTGAGGCAAAAACAACAGCCATAATTAAAAAGAAATGCAGAACAGTCATCCCTTTTGCAAGCAATCCAGAGCATGAAAAAGCCTGTTCACAGAAGTGCTGGAAAGCATGTGACTAACAAATAGCTGGTTAGGAATTACATAAATCACAGAAAGAATGACAAACACTCAGTCTGTGAGATGAATCAAACTTCTGAAATAGTCTGCCTAGTCACACAATTCAAGTTTGCATGGGGCTACCTGGCAGTTTCTGTAGGATGAACTGTTTCCTGAAACTGTCAAGACTGACTTTTGGGAACTCCGAGAAACAGCAGGTATTTCCTGGTGGAATGTGGTGGAAGCCCTATTTATCTTCATTTTGGAAATATGGGGACAATTGTAACCAAAAATAATGTCATCAAAGGGAAGAAAACCACTGTCTTCTAAGGCACAGAGAATGTACAGATCTGGAGAGATGCTGTCAGCAGGGAAAGACTGAAGACAAGGAAGATATAGAGTTACTCATTGGCATGCTGAGCAGGTTACTGGGATCTGTGGGTTGGATAAGCCCAGCATTAACCCCTAAGGTGCAGCAAACAGAGGCCAACTCAGTGATCAGAGCTCCCTGCTCCTGATGTCAACTCCTTGTGACTGCGAAACAAATTTAATTCTGCTCTTTCTCAGTGACCTGAGAGGAGGTGAAAGATCCTGTGATGTTTTCTAAAATGAGGAGATGATAAGTGTTAGCTGAACAATATTCCCTCTTTGATTCATACCATGGTACATGCCTGCTGGCTGCATTTGCCATCCAGATTAGTGCTTTCCATGGACCACTTCTGAAGTTTTCTAAAAATTGCTGTGGGCTATCTACAATACAGCTCTGCTTTTTTCCTTGGTTCTGTGAACCAATGGGAACACCTTCCAAACTCAATTCATTTTAAACCCAAATTGCCTTGAAGGAGTACATTGCTCCAAGACATCAGGAAGGTTGGTAGATATGTGAGAAAGAAGCTGAAATGGGGTCTCAGACCTTACATACTTTGTCAACATTGACATCAGATCACTGAGCTTAAACTTGGAAGCTATCAATGTTATGAAGGTCAAACATTATGTGGCTTTTAGAGTAAAAAGGATGCCAACCCCACCCTACAGCAGACACCTGGGGCCATGCCAGCTTACAGCATGGACATTCTTGTCCTGACCTCTTCTGTGGAGCCACACTCCACTGGAGAGGATGCCAGGATATTACCTTAGTCCTCCCTACAAGAGACCGGTCGTAGAGGTGAATTGGAAATGATGGAAGGCAGATGTGACACTAATGTGACCATAGAGACAGGTCAGGAAGAGTACCTAGGAAGGGTAGGTTGCCATCTTCGGTGGCTCAGAAGAGAGGAAAGTGCCTATGGGTTGTGCCTTGAGGAAGGAAAAGATTTCCCTCTGTTCCACTTAACCAAGGCTGAAATTATGCAAACCTCAGAAGAAGTAAATCAAGATCAAAGGGAAAAAAATAAAGATGGGAGAAGTGGGAATAGCATATGCTAGGCTAATGCTCGGGGGCTAACTCCTCCCTAGACTGCGCCTTTCAAAGCCCACATCTTGGAAAGTGATTCCTGATTTTCACTCCGTACACATAGATAAGGGACTAGAGGTTCATCTTTAATATTCCTCCAGGGATATGGGGAAGGAGATACTCAAGTGGCCAAGTTGGTCCTAGCTGAACCCACCACACTCCAGTTGGTCAGGGCATATTTCAGTGCCTTCAAGACAGCATTACAGCAAATGGAAACCTGTGACCCTCTGCAATCACACCTGAAGGCAATACAGGGTGTTTAAAAAGTTTTAGACAAGTGAATTCCAATGATTATTACTCTCCTTCTCTTTCTTTGTCTTGAATGCCTTTTAAGAGAAAAATACAACAAAGGAAGAAGGCAAATATAGGTCTGGTCCTTCTCTTTGCCTCTTGAAGAGTCTTGGTCTCTATCCAGGGAATTTGCACTGTGGCAGGGCTTTTACTTCTCATGTCCTGGAGATTGGAGGCCCTTTATGCATTTGTACTGAGCAAACTAGGTCTCGGCCTTCAGGAAAATTACCAGAGTTGGGAGATGGATGTGAGAAGCACACTGGGGACACAGACGATGAAGCAGTAATACTAAAAGGGATTATGGAGGATGTGAGAATTCTCAGCTTCTCCTCCAGAAGAAAAGGCTGCTTTTCCCTCATACTCTGAAAACAGTTTTATTTTCCTAATGGGAAAAGGGGAGGAAGCAATTTGCACCAGCAGAGAAACTATTCAGCACTATTCAGCACTGCCTATTAAGTTTGCGTGCAGGATGACTATATACACTTCTTCTGCAAGACTCACAGTATTAGCAAGGTCACGTAATTACTGTTAACTTTGTGGTGACCAAGAGAGATGGTTTTCCCAAGGACTTCAGCCACAGCTGTAGCACAAGTGGAAGCAAATGGGCTCATAAAGAATGTTTGTTTAGGATGTGATCATTAGCTCTTGGGAACATCAGCACAAAGAGGCAGAGCTGGTGGACTTTGAGTACTCCATCCTAGAAGAGGTCGACCAGCAGGATTTGGTGAGAGAAAAATGAAATCTCAGTGTGGGTGGTGGGATGGTGTATGGAAGTCTCTAGCTGGGCAGGTGAGAGTTTCAATGATGTTATAAGCTGAGTCCTTTTAATGTTTGTATCAGTTCCAAATTCAATGGAAAGTCCCTAATACTACATGCATTCACCCATATTCCAATGATATCCTAGCCCTAGATTCAAACAGAGGATTTTCCTTCTCTGGTCACCTGAGAGCCTCTTTTACATAACTTCATTAGACTTCTTCATTAGTGACCTCAATAGGGGAGCTGAAAAGGACTCCCCTGAGTTCATGGGCA
This sequence comes from Crypturellus tataupa, assembly GCA_034781795.1. Lineage (NCBI taxonomy): Eukaryota > Metazoa > Chordata > Aves > Tinamiformes > Tinamidae > Crypturellus > Crypturellus tataupa. The sequence goes on from JAWLRI010000771.1 coordinate 1,230,139, forward strand.
GTAACTTCTTCACTGGATACAACAAGCAGCCTCCTTTCTTGTAATATCTCATGTCTGGCGATGCTGAATTACACAGCATTTTCAGTAGTCAAGAGGACTCAGAATGCCAAATTACACAACAAGACAAACTCACACCTCCTCTGTGAGTAATAACTTTGCAAAGAAGCTCCTTTCTTTCTTAAACATGTTTCCCAAAGTATATACAGACTTTTAATGTATAAATATTTTCTCCACTCACAGTTCTCTTCACTGACTGACTGCAATTCACACAGCTGCCATTAGAGATCCCAGTGCAGCAAACTGTTATGGTTTTTTTTATCTTACTCTTATTAAACTGGGCACAAATGTTTCATCTGTTTTTAAATTTACAGCATATCATATTCATTTCATTTTATAAGTCATAGGACTTAAACTGAAAATTAAAAAAAAAAGAATGAAAGAAAGAATACACAAATCAAGCGGGTGCTGAAATACTGGGTAGTAATTTATAAAAACTGACAAAAAAAAAAATTCCTGGTGTCAGTGTAGCATTAGCAATATTTCAAGGGAGTAACAGCTTTCAAGTCTCAGAGAAGTGCATGGCACAAAGAAAATTCAGGATAAATATCACATATTGTGCAGAAAAGGAACAATTTGAGAAAGAAGCAAGAAGCATTTTTTGTTTATTTGTTTTTACTGGTACCAGCTTAATTACATCTTCCTTATGATATCACACCAGAGGAGGGATTTGTATGAGGTGTGTATTGCAATGTATGTGCAGCATCTAACCCTGGTCCTGATTAGGATGCATAAGTGCTATTATTATAATTAATAGAAATCAGAAGGAGTGGAAGTGTACAAGATTGCTGCTGTACTGCAGTTGCTTGTGAAGGGTGCCACAGAGGTAAGAAAAAGAAAAAATGATTCACACAAGGCAAACACAGCTCACCATGAAGACTGGTATTCTCTGTTAACCAATATTTGAAGAAACCAAGCTTCCCACATTCCCAGACTGTTCCCTGTGTATATATATATGTTTACTTCATTTTTTCATTAAATAAGTTCCCACAGAGTGTTGTAGACAAGAACAATGCTGACCAATAGGACAAGAGGAAATGGCACCAGGAAAGGTTCAGGTTAGATATTAGGAAAAAATTCTACACAGAAAGAGTAGTCAAGCATCGGAACAGGCTGCACAGGGAAGCGGTGGAGTCACCATCCCTGGCAGTGTTCAAGAAAGAGGTAGATGAGGCATCTAGGGACATGGTTTTGCAGGCATGGTGGTCACGGGTTTACAGTTGATGATCTTGAAGGTCTTTTCCAACCATTATGATTCAATGTTTCTATGACCTTTCTCTACCACTCCCCAGGTTAAATGCTTTCCACACTGTAAATGAAGCACATATTATTTGGGATTCTTTCTTGATCAAGCAATTGGTAGCAGTTGACTCTTGTGAGCCTGAGTTAATCATCTGCCTGTCTCATTCTCGTATGAGACAGACTCATCATTTTAGCTCCTCCTCAATATCCCTCTTCTGCCTCCTTTGCCTTATCTACCAACCGTTTGCAGCTCTTCCCACTTCCCATCTCCATTCCTCCCCATTATGTTTCATCTTCCCCATCCCACCCACATGTTTCATCTTCCCCATGCCACCCACATACGCAGGAGCTGTATCTCCAGCCTCCTTCCCCTGACTCCCATCCCCTCTGCACAGGTATATGGTACCTGGTGTCCGTGGGCAGCCCATGCTTCAGGCAACATTTGTGCAGCAGCGGAGTTTCCTCAAGAATTGCCTTCTTCCCCTGCTGATGCTTCATGCACCATTTATTCCCTTCACCCTCCCCTACCCTCAACCCCCCGGAGAAAGTTACCGTAAGTCACCAGCTAGGAACAAACCGAGCCCTGAAAGCTGCCACCATCCATCACTGTGTCAGACGCTCTGCGGAAGGGTTTCATGGCACACAGCCAGGGGTAATGGCCTGAGACGATGCTGTCTCACTCCAAGCCACTTTAGAGAGCAAGCACAGATGCTAATAGCGATTCTCCCGGTCCCTGTGAAGGAGGGAGGGAGTTTGTTCAAGGGAGCGGGAAGAATTTTAATGGTAGAGTCGGAAACACAATTGCAAGAAGAAGGGAGAAGGAGTAGTTCCCATTGCAGTGCAATAGTGAGTGTGTTCATATCATCAGTTTATGCTTTTCAATCCTTGCTATATGAGAGCTAGAACTCTCATATAACACACCATGGTCAACATCTCTGCAATAATCCAAGGCAACCAACAGAAAGGTCCTACTTTCTTCTCCAACATCCTGGAGAGCTGTGGTTTGGTGCATTGCTCCCATCTTGCCCAGGATCTTTTGCTGGATGTCACTGCCCCCTCACTTTGTTCTCCAGGCGAGCACTTGGTTTAGGTTATAAAAAATGCTCTTTGCTCTGTCCCATCACAAGACTGTGGTCAAACTGCCCAGCTAAAGCTGAAGGAAAACATCAGATGACAATGAATCATACAAAGTATTTTTCCCACAAGGAACCATGCCTGAAGCAAAGCACCTCAAAGATTTTTTTCTGTTCAGAATTCTTCATCAAAACCACTGACCTTTAGCGCAGAAGGTGAATAATTTCTGTAATACTAGAAAGATATTTTTCTCCCAGAAATCTAAGTGACGCAAATTTCTGGCCGTTCCTTTATGCCCCTTGATTTGTTTCAGACAAGATCCTGAAAACAGCACTAATAAAACAGTTTAGCAATGCCCAGATGTTGCAGTTATGCCCTAATTTCAGCCTTCATTTGGCCAACAACAATGTGCTTAGAGGGCCATGCAAAGACCCTTCCTCCGTAGCATTGGTCTTGTGGGCAGCCACATCACCTGTTGAGGATTAATTTAAAAGCAGTACTCTCCTGCTTCTATAGTTGATTGCATTTCTTTGTCCTCATCCACCATGATGATGGGGGATGATATTTCCATCTATGATATTTCTTCCACCAGATAAGTTCTGGAGGAGATGATGGTGTGGAATTTGTGATATACATGGCATGCCATTGCCCTTGGGTTGTCACTGCAGCATGACTGCTCCTATGGGACGATTGTCCACTTTTCTGAAGGTTAAAAGATAATTTGGGGAGAAAGACATGAGTGGATTCAGATATCACTAAAAAAAGCATTGTTTGAGTTTGCACTTTTGGCTATATATGGCTCAATTCAGTAGCTTAAGTGTGTGCACCTAGAACCTTTGAGGTGACCTTAACTGATTTATCAGAGCTGTTAGATATGATGTAGGAGATGTGGGAAACCTCACGTATGGAAAAGAAAAAAAAAGAAAGAAGAGAGAGAGAATCTGAGAGAAATGCAAAAACTCATCTCTCTCCTTGGTGCAGCTGCAGCAGGAGGAGAATGAGAACTGAATTATTGACATCTGTCTGTCAAAGTCTGTGTGGTCCGCTGTGGTCATACACCATGTTTCAAGGTTATATGGAAGTTAGACCTGCCTGAATCCCTCAAAGCTTTTATTCCTGTGCGGGTATCACCTCAGGAGGTATCTCCAGAGAACAAGCTGCTGAGAAATATGTGGTCTTTTCCCTCCACCAGGCACCTCAGTGCAATGCAGGCTCCTACCTCATCCCGTCACGCTGCTCACAAGTCAGGCTTTGAACTTTAAAGAGGGAGTTTCTAAATGACACAAGGTTTATTAAAGTCTCCTGAACTTGCCATTCTTTGAGTTATCTACAGAAATTCTCAGCAAGGTGAAGACATAGCATATAGGGATTGGAATAAAACATAGATAAGGAAATATTTCTTCTCCCCAAAGTCAGACTTCATGGGTCTAACTCCCAGGTGTCAAAATGCATAGAGGTGACATTAAAGGTTTATTTGCATCACTGAAAACACAGACAACACCTTGCAACTACGTGGTAACATTTGGAGTCAGGACAAAAGCATGTTGGATATGTTTCCTTTTGAATTTGACGGCTGATCAAACCATGGGAGAAGCTTTTAGGTGCTCTAGTGGCTTCCTTTATTTCACTTTTTTCAAAACAGAATTTATGTATGTACCTGACCATCCCTGCATTCCCCTTTTTCTGCTCCCTGAAGTTGCTGGATCTCTATAGGTAGTTCCAGCTACTGCGTTCAAACGAAGCCAACCTTGTTCCCACCTCCGGGCACTGCTTGCATCTACTTCCAGGCTCACTCCTCCTTCTTGAAGTTCAGGTGTAAGGAAGGAAAAAACAAGAATTTACCAACACTTAAAAGCAATCTAACCAGTGAGCAACTTTTAAATGAAGGCACTTGGGTCTAGAGCCTCCCAGCTGTCTGGGCGTCTCTGCTGAGCCTGCTGCATCACATAGTTCAAGACATCCCTGTCACTGACTGCAGGCTAGCAGGGGAGATGCATTAACCAGTCATGTCCAGAGCATGATTAATCATCTCCTCCTCATTTTGATGCCTCTGCATTTGGAACAGATGTTCAAGTGCCTCCTGGCAGTGACAGATCCCTGCATGGTCCTGACTCCTTACCAGGAGAGTAATGACAACAGTCACAAATTCCCAGGGTTCCGTCAGTTGGATTTTTTCTTTTTCTTTTCTTTTTCTTTTTAAGAACTGAAAAGTTCTGCATAATTTCTGGAAAGTTTCTTTATGAGATATAAACTGGGAAAATCAGAAAATCAGCCTCCTTCACGAGGATCCCAACTTAGAACTTCTCAGCAGAGGAGCAGGAGAAAGGTTATATAAGAGTAGCAGGATCTGTGGTTGTTCTATAATGAAGGTTAAGTGAATTGAACTTCCTATCTTGTTGAAAAAAAAAGAGGAAGGGAATGAAGGATCTGCCTTCTATCCCGATTTTAACTTTCTTTTGCAACAAAACAGTGAACTCATAGTAAATTCTGTCCTGAACAAATTAGGATCTTTCCATTCATTGACCTTATTGAATAACACTACAGTGGGATTACTTTGTGTTGATAATCATCATACACCAAGACGGGGTGCAAGGAGAAGCCAGTCGCTAGAAAACGGCCATGATCAGACTTGCAGGATGAGTTAATGCTGAGTAAAACTCTTGCCACTTCCACACCTTTTTTCCTCATTAATAGATGTGAATGATGTTATTTCTGATTCCCCGTGATGCTTAGATATCAAGACCAGAAGAACCATTCTGATCAGAGAGAGGATCAGACCTATCTCCTCCAAGGAGATGGAGGTGATAACCCATCCCACCCATCACAAGTTTGTTTCCTATATTTAGTTTGAACCCTTCCATGTTCTCCTTCCTCCTGCTGGATCTCATTTTGCCTTTGCCCGTTTCATTCAGACCCAGCTGTCAAGAGCTTTCAATGGAATATCCTGGCGTTCCTCCTCATCAAATGCACTCTGTTTACAAATCAGCAGTGGAGTTGTTTATGTAGCAATACAGAGCTGTGAACCCTGCTCAGCAGATGAAAAGTCATTCAAAATTCTTCCTGCTCCTTTCGTTATATCCAGCAAGGTATATTCCACTGTCAAAACTGAAATCTTTGTGTCAATGATGAGAAAAATTACGCCCCACACTGTACTGGGCATGAGAGAAAAATGTGAGAAACATCATGTGCACGTAGATTATTTCTAGGTTTTACAGACAACACATAGATATGGAGAAAGCTGTGAACTGTAGGGTCTCCTGCAGGTTCTGTTCACTGGGATTCTGGAAGTCAGTGCTTTTCTGTGGATATTGCTACCTTTCATTTCACTCCTAACTCTCATTCAAAGAGGTAAATAAAAGTGGGACTCACTAGACCTCTTTTCACCCAGCTCTGGGGTACATAATTGCAACTCAGCTGCTCACCCTTGGCTCTCCTTATAGACCACAGCAGGTGCTTTGGAGTCAAAACTCAGGCGCTCTGCTTTAAATGTGCACTTAGAGATGTGCCATGCTCTTAAGATGCCTTTTTTTCAGTGCTGGCTGGAAACAGAGCTGAGGTGACACCATAGATACCTGCATATAGTCAGATAAATTTCATCCAGGTATTGGGGTTGCAAAGGAACCTTGCAACTCTGAAGCAAATACAAAATGAGAGCAGCATCTGCAAATGACATGAATACATATCTCTGAGATGAGAACCTGTCTTCACTCATCTCAAAGGTCTGCTAACTCTTAAGCTTATGTCATGATTGTCAGTTGTTTCAGTACTGATTAAATAGTGCATACAAGGGATTTCTATGATAAAGTGCTAGAAATGTTTCGTTATGGTATCAGAAATGATGGATCCTGTCTTATGTCTGGATCTTGCGAATAATATCCAAGCTCTTCCAGCTGTTTCCACTCCCATATATACTCTCATAACTACTTATTTCTCTGTAACTGATGTGAAATTGAGTTTCTTTGTAGGTCGTCACAACCTCATCTTATAGTGGTAGGGAGGCAAATGCAACATGCAATTTGGGACAACCGTGTTCTATAAATTAACTCATCCTGGAACAGGCACAGCGAAGGGCTGGTCAGATGATCAGGGAGCAGCAAGGCTATTTTGTAAGAAAAGACTCACCACATTTCATCTCTCGAAACAAATTATCACTCATAAAAATTTCACTGGGCTGTGTAAAAACTAGATGAAGTGGAAAAACTTTTCCAGCTAGCTGACAGAAAGGGTAGGAGAGCAGAGATTGTGAACACATAATGAGAGAGGCCAGAATACATTTAGATTGACAATTAGGGAAAGGATTCCAACCATCAGAACCAGAAGGTCTGGGATATCCTAACAAAGAAGAGATAGGACAAGAAACCAGCTATTTAGATGGAATGTGATGCCTTCATAGGCTGTAGAATAGCAGAGAGCCATGACATTCTGTCCTGTTTTGTGTTCTTAAAACTATTGCTCTTCTTTCTGCTCTTTTTTTATGAACCTATGAATATATGCAGAATAAAGGAGGTAGAAAATCTATGGCAGCAGAAACATACCCAGGGTGAAGTCAGCGCAATATAGAGATAAGATTTAGTAATGTGGCTTAGGAGAAAAAATCAAATAGAAGTGTCTCACATCCCAGACAATTATCTGATTAATGCTTAGAGGCAGAGGGAGTCAAAGGGAGGACTTCATAATTCCTAGGCCACTAATCTCATAATCATTTAATGTCTATGAGAGAGAGATTCCTTCTTTTGCCATGAGGGGGTCTGACTGAAAAATGGAAGTGACAAACCAACCATCTATCAATTAACTTTATGAGTCAGCTGCTCTTGCTGTGCCATTGAATTCATCGTCCAGTCCTGTCCACAGATCCATTTCTGCTGCCCTTTTCTGCTTGAAGAGTAAATGCACTTTCATATCTCCTTGTCAAGCCTCTTCTCAGCGCTCTGGCATGTCAGGCATGTTCCTGTCTACCTTGAAACACAGTAGAGAGCTTTCCTGTTTACTGCTGCATATTGGAAGACATTTCTCCTTCTTCTAACCTCTGTAGTACAAGATCATTCATGCAGGGAAAGTAGATGCATATTCTATTAAACCTTCGGTATCTTACAGTGTGAGTTAAGATATAGGTCCCTTATGCAGTGTACCCAAATTCAGGGTTGCAATATCTGCAAGAGGAAGAAGGCTGGGGTGTTATCATAACATTATCCTCACTTCCAAGCTATGATGAAGATAAATAAACACATTGATTTCTTTATTAGATCAGAAGTAAACAGCGCAGTTTGCAAAGGTGCAATAATTTTACCTAGAATGTAGATGATATAGAAATATTTCTTTTTTTCTCTCTCTAAATAGTTAAGTTAAAAAGAGGACTGGTGCCTCTAATTATTCATGCAGTCCCCACTGCTTTAAAATGCCTTGACAGATGAAGGTCTAAGACCATATCCATCTTCAGAGCAGGTCAGATTCAGATTCAAACTTTATCACAGTCTCAAATCTCATTTATTTGTCAGATGAAGCAAAGAATTGAGTCATCTTCCTCTCACTTGAGGATACTAATATCCTCAGCTGAGTCTCCCTCACCTACACCCTTCAAACTTTATATTTGGAATGATATTGTGGAAACAGATTGCTGTACAAATGGGAGAGACCCTATTACAGCAACACAAACTTGATCCTTGCAAGATCCTCAAGCACCCATGAAAAGGGAAGAGAAACTGATGTCCTACCCTTGGAAGAAGTGTTAGTCCAAATTTACACCTGATTCAACACAGAGAATCCTGTGCGGGGCAAGGGAAGGGACATAGAGGGATCCCTCATTGAGAAATGCCCTAATATCTAAAAGGGAATCAACTCACAAGGCAATTGAAAATAAATAGCTATGAGGCACAAATCTATACTAACACTAATATTAGAGTGAAATGAAGAATCAGACAAGAATATATAGACTCATTATACCCATGTAGTTGTCCAAAGAGCTTCTGTATATATAATAATAAACAAAAAAAGTCCAAATATCAAATTTGTCCCCAGAAAAATGTATTCAAAAACTTTCTGTTAACCTAGCTATAGTCTTACCACTCCAATCAAAATGTAACAAAAATTTGTTGATAGCAGTTACAATTATACTGACACTCATAATATAAAATAGTATAGAAAAGTCTTAGTAATAACCTTAGAAATTGAAGCCACAAAATAATGTGCATTGAAGAAAGACTCGTGATTGATGTGATGTTAGTTGCTGAAATCAAATTGTGAAGTCAAGAATTAGAGGACTAAAATCCTTTCCATATTTTCTACTTTATCATGGTTTCTTTTCTGATAGAAGGTACAAGTGTGACCAAAGAATTTATCATTCTTGGTTTTAACTTTACTCTTCATTGAACTCATTATATCATAAATTTCCTCTCCTACAAGATCAGATTGTTTTACCTTTATGACTATACCATAAAAAGAAAATTCTTTTAACATTTTGTGAAAGGAAATAAAAGAAGTAGTTTCCAGTCCCTGAAAGTGGCTCTCTGTCATTCTCATCCTCAAAATCCTTCAGGAATTTAAAAATTATGACTGAACAACCTTCACCTACTAGCAGTAAATTTCTAATAACTGGAAAACATCTTTAGACTCAGCCAGGCTATATAGCCATCCGTTTAATGGCAACATTCCTCAATATTTTCTTGTATTGCACAGTGAAAATTATTAAGTAGCTTCTGTCATTCTGCAACCTTTTGGCAAATGAGGAAAAGTGATTTAAAATTTAGTTATATAACCTACAAAACCAGATGACAACTTATATATCGCATGTTGTGCAGAACAAGGCAGTATATGAACTTAGCACATACTCTGAAGCTAGTATTGTTATTATTCGCCATTAATTTATAGACAAAATGGTTTCTCCCAAGATTAACATTTTCATTATTATCTGCAATTGATGGTACGTTGTCATAGTTCAAATCATTTGATTGCAGTGCACTTTTTACATTTTTAAATATTTCTAATACAATTTTTATAGCTCTCCTGAAAATAATTATGCAGAAAATGGATTATTCCCCTTTCAATGAACAACTATTGGAAACATTTTGAAATTTCATGCTTTCAGGCACCAGTGGGCACAGAAAGAAATATGACCTTTTCAAGCATGCCCTTAATTATTTTATCAATTGAAAGAGGAACTAATATATTTGGGGCAATATACAAAGTATTGTCCTCTAAATCAGTATGATTTTAACTATGGGAAAATCTTGACAAATAATCAAGTCAAATAATCAAATAATCTATATGAAGTGTTAGAAATAATACTGTAACGAAATTCTGTTGCTCACAACAAAAATGTTTGAGGTTTGTTCTTAAAATTTTCTGTGCTTTTCTATTTCTGGCAATCTAAAACAACTGGCTGAAAAGCATACATAAACAAAAGTCAGTTTTTGTTTTCTCTATTGATCCATTTTCATTCATTTAGAAAGAGCAGACGACACTGGCTGAGTGTATTTTGACTTGCTGATTGATGGTGACTAATGCACTCATGGCCACAAACCATGCAAGGTTATAATTCAATTAACTAATAAAAATATACAAATATACATATATGTAATACTAAGATTCAATGCAAGGTTATGATTACTTTCCCAGCTCCATTCTCTGTACGTTTTGATCTTACGATCTTCAGAAAATACACTATATCTGGACAAGATTTAGTCCCTGATAAGTATGTGCGATAAAGTTGGCTTTGGAAATCAAGGGATTGAGTGTCTAAGATCAGCCCGATTGCAGTTCTTTTACTAGACTGGAGCTGTTGTGGAAAGCGTGGCATTTTGCATTTCCGTGGAAGTCATTTTTTTGTAACATTTATAGAAGAGAAACAGATGTCTGTCTAAGGTAAAAGACTGGAAACAACCAAATAGCCCTTATTTAAGAGAGACAATCACATGATGAGGAATCTTGTGATCCTCCAGATCAGGTTCATCCCTACATGCTCAGTAACTATGGAGACAGGCATGTTTTAAGAACCTTTTCCCAAAAAAATCCCCCCAATTAGACCTGGCTTCCTGCATCACATATGCTTGATTTTTTCCTGGAGATTTTTAAGTAATTGCAACTGATTCATTCTCCCTACTGGCATCTAAAGAAACATGCTTTACTTCCTGCTTCCTTGTCCACATTTAATTCTAGTATCCTCTATTTTTACTGCTGCCACAGCCAAAAGGGGACCTCCTACAGCTCTGCTCTGCAGTGGTCTTAGCTGATTACTGAGGAAATTTTGAACTGGGGTTTGTAATTAAAGTGAAACTCTGGATGAAAGACAAAGAGAAGGACAAAGTTGAAGGGGAGGAGTTTGAGGAGGAGGAACAGGCATCATGGGGACTATCTCATGAGATCGACATTAACCAAACATCATGGTATTTCACAACAGAGCCATCATCAGCATGACAGATGGAAGAGTAAGCAGGACCCAGGGCAGGGGACATTTGCTTCCCTTTGACTCCAAACTCTTCAATGCAGCACAGAGAGCATGAGGGTTGACCATTTGTCATTAAAACGGCATTGCTAGAAGGTATTGAAAATAATCTCCCAGATTGTCCATCATCTTCAGCCAAAATCTTGCAAGAGTAATAGTACTCCAGGGGTGTCAGATAAAGAAAGATGAGTTCAAACCCTCTGCAGACATGGAGGGATTCATTTGACCACATGTAGACATCTGCAGTGCAAATATTCACATGGGAGTCAGTTGTCCAAGCTCCCATCACAGTCTTTGGAGGGATACAGCATCTTCCAGGGCTTGATTTGTCTCCCCTTGATGCAGAGGTCTCAATAAAGTGCTTGTTTTACTCCCACATACGTAAAAGGAGAGTTTAGTTCAGGTGGAGACCCTGACCAACATTAAGGTCTCATTTACCTGCACCTGCGAATCGAGCCCCATAGCGCGATTTAGCTCGAGAGCCACCAGGTTGCACTGAATGTTAATGGCAGTTTGGGAAGCTGCAATGTCATGGGCTTATTTTGTCTTAAAGAGAAGAGCTACTTTCAGCGATTAGCCTTTGGTGAATAGTTGCAAAATTCAGGGGGGTGGATAAAATTAACATTTTGGAAGACAGAAAGTGCATTATGTTAATTAACTGCAATCATAAGAGTAGGAGTGCACTTCTCCAAAATCTGCGCAGTTCTGACCTATAAGGATTCCTGCTGACTCTGATGAAGTTTTAAGGATGAAATAACTATTAAAAGCTTACATTAAAGTATAAGGTGATTGCATAATAGTTTTATAATTGGTTATGAAGAGAGTAATGGGAACTCTTCTGGTGGCTAAAGATTTTTTTCATATTTATTTAATGAAGACTTTTGAGCTGAATGCCACAGAATTGCAGCATAGGCCTTTACAAGCTAACACACAAGAAACTCTCTCTGGCTATTTAGCCTCAACTCTGTAATCACATTACAAGTTTTCCAAATTCAGTAAAAAGGTTCAAAGAGCCTGGATGAGTTCTGACCTCTCTGTACTAATAGCACTTTTAATGCTTTGCCAAGAACCAGACCAGCGATTCAGCCTTTATAATGGTGATTTTGAAATCAGATGGGATCTTATTCTTTACAGGAAGTCCTTTACAGGGATAGATATTCACCCTTTGTATTAAACCGAGTCCAGAGAACATTTTTTGCATTGTTTAAGCAGCACAAGCCATATGAAAGGCTCTTTGCTTTGAATTTATGAACCCCATTAACTTCCCCAGGAAAAGTTCCCTGCCTTATTAAATCATTCCCTGGGAGGGAAAGACAGCACAAAGCATCTTTGGAGGAGTGAGAATAAGGCATAGCTTTATAGGATTCCTGATAAAAATTAATTAGCAAAACTTACTGTGTAAATTCAAGATATGCAAATGAAAGCAAATTTGAAGGCATGTGTGCAGATTGTGTTGATGCTAAATTAATGCTGTATTATGTGTAAAACATATAAATAGTTTACCTGTTTAATGAAATACTAAATGATTTGTGAGGTTATTAAGTATAATAATTGCATTAAATATAAATATATATAGGCAAAATATTTCATCTGATTTATAGTATTCACGGGTTCCACCTCTGGAGTTACACATTTTAAGGAAAAAATATTTTTCAAGCTTAATTAAGGATTAAGAGGTTGTATGTGGCTCCTTTTCTAATATTTACAGCAATGTTAAAGCATATTGCTTGAAAGCAAATGAATTTGGAGGCAGGGGGTTATACTTTATCGAACGCGGTGTCGTGCTGTTGAACAAGAATTACCCACATGTGTGTCACGGGCAGTATATTTTCCAGAGTGAGCACAAGCGCAGACACTTTTACGTAGCTGGCAGATGTTGATTTGTGGCCACCCCAGGGATGGCAGTTACAAGGTGTGTGTATATTTGCTCTTGTTAAGCCGAGACGTGATTTGCCGCGTATAACACGGACCTCCGTTTTTGCGTAAGTGCGCTGTGCTTAAAAATAACAACCTTATCTATTGCTACGAATAAATAAAAGAATGTCAAAGAGGGTTTAGAAGAGTATATCCATAGCAGGGAAGAGCATATCCATACCTATCCATAACACGCCTACAAAGGCTGGGCAAGACCTTCTGCTCTGTGGGTGGTTGAGATTGGGGGTAGCCCAGTGTGGCTGTTATGGCTGGGATTCATTTTGTTTAGCTTTAGACTTTATCTAACCATAAATTAGAGCCGGGTCTGAACCACTCACCCTTGGATGCCTTTTTGTTATGTAAGGCACAAATCATGGGCTGCCCTTGAGGCTGTTGCTGTTGGGTGACGTGGAAGGTAGGATGATGTTTGGAAGTGCTCCTTTCTCCCACTGATTACAAGGGTGGTCCAAGTACCTGGTAAAGGTTAGCTTTGCAATCAGGCTGTCCCTAAACAGAGCACCCTCCTAGTACTGTGGTGAGGATGACTATCTCCTGTTCCCCAATGCATCTTGAGGGCAATTTTCACTCTCAATGCTGGTCTGGGTCTCACTGTCTGCACATACCACTTAATGCACTCTGGATCAATCTAACTACCTCTCAGAGATGAACTTCTGGCCCTGGGATCCTGCAGCATGTCAGGAGGAGACTGGCTCCAGATGGTCCAGAGACATCACGCTGCAATTCATTAAGATGTGACCGAGCTTGGTGCTCATTGCTGTCCTCCATCTGCACTGTCAGACTCTTGCTTTTATCCCATGCTGCTAATAGGAAGAGTGTGATCCAGCCCCTACAGTTTCATATTTTTGCTAGATATTTAAATTCCCATTAAAAGTTAGGTCAAAAAGAGAGGAGGAAGGAAGGAAAACTGCAGGGATGTAGCCAGACCTTAGAAGAGCAGGATTGTTTTGTTCAGTATTTGTAGTAGTGCTGGAGAAAAGCAACACCATCTCTTCAGCAATGAAGCCTCTAGCCACCAAAGCACCATCCTGCAGATGAACTCAAGTCAGTACAACTTCTGTCCATAAATTTGAGGTTTTTGTTGTACCCCAGCATGAATTTTACAGCCACAGCTTGCAGAGGTGGATGAATCTCAAGGCGATTGCTTTCTTTTTGCATCTATTTCACCCACGTCATGTTTCTCTGAATAGTGGACACATAATGTTACCTGGTCCAGAAGAGGAATCAGTAAGATCTGTTCCTCTTGCATATCCAGTTTATGGGGGCATCTGACAAATCTTGATGTAGATACTCCCCATCACTGGTGCAGATGGGTGACTTGTTATAAGTTGCTGTAACCCTACTCGCAGCCCAGTCATGCACATGTTGGGTCCAGGCAAAGCCATTGCACCATGTCCTGAGGCAGGAGACTAGGATTTGGAATGACAAGATGTCATTATCTGCTAAGCCAGGGAAATGGGCTTAATGATTTTCTAGATCTTTATGCCTATGCTCATTTTCCTAATATGAGCTATGCAGAATGGCATTGCCTAAAAGTTAGAGTATTTGAGTTGTCAGCATCCATTCGGCATCTAAAATTGGGGAAGATGAATCCTATCATTATTCCATTTCTTATTAAGTAATTCACGTTCTTTTCCCATTTTCAACACTGGGTATGGATTTATGTAGTAGAAGAGATAACAAAGACATGAATTAACGTGAACTATCTAGCCCAGAAGTATTACCTTTTCCTTTCCATCATTTGACTCATGGCATGGATTATCCTACTTATGAAAAAAGTCATGTACGAGTCTTCCCTCAGCCACCTTTCAAGAAAGCAAGGCAGACTCTTTTCCATCACCACTGGAGATGAGAGGGGAAAACTAACAAGGTTAAACTGCAGGAGGGAGATTTAGGTTGAACATGAGGAAAGATTACTTAAGGTTAAGAGGAACAGAGTGCGGGAGGAAGGTATGGTTCCTCAAGCAAGAGAGAGCTAGGAAAACCTGTAGAAGGGTTGAGTATGATCTGGGGAAAAGGAAAGTATAGATGACCTTGTAAGCAATTTTGCAAACCTTTTGTCAGTGATTCCTTGAATTCTGTTCATGTTTCCAGTGTCTAATGCCCAAGGCACTCCCTGATAAAACTCAGACAGAGTTATTGACGGTTTCTAACTTGGTGTCACCTGATGACTTGAAGGAAGAAGAAGGGATTTTCCCACCTGCCTGTGCTGCAGTTTAACCCAATGATTATCCCATCCTATCTCCGATGACCATCCAGATTCCCAATCTTCTGTGAAGTGTAGGTTATTGCTAGTGAAACAGAGATAACATTGGGGTATATCCAACCAAGCCGTGTAATGTTGCAGCTGTCAGTACAATAGCTAGCAACAGTAATAGGCATGCCACAAAAAGTAATGAAATGTAAAGAAAATAGGTATCTTGTTTATCTTCCTTTCTTATTTGGTGGAAAAAAAACTTAAAGCAAAACTCTTCAGAGAGCCTAGAGAAGGGTCTTAGTTATAACAGCTTTTTTTTCTTTCTAGCACAAAGAAAAGGGAATCAATCATAGAAAGAAAAACAAACAAACAAAATAACAAATACAACAACAAGACCAAAACAAAAAAAAAAAAAAAAAGCACAACCCTTACAAACAAAACAGTAAAATGTTGTCTTTTTCGGACATGAAGGATGTTAGAATATGAAGTCATTTCTGATGTTGGAATATAAAGTTTATTTCCCTTGTCTCTTTCTGGTCAGCACATCAAACAGTGACCCTTGTCATCTGATTCCTGCCCGAGAATGGAGCAGCACTGTTACTTTTTCCACATCATCCAGGACTGAAACAAGTTCTTGGGAGAGAGTTGGTCTGGGCCTGGGAGAACCAAGGGACATGTTCTGCCATGGCTGGGACATAGATAAAACCCAACCTCTCCACTCTTAAGGCCTAAGGAGAATTTAACTCTCCCTAGAACATCACTTTGACTCCATCTGCACTGAGACTTGACCTCCAAGTCTCCACAGGTGTGTTTAGACACATGTCTAACCTCAGACCTCCTTTCAGGAAAAGAAACCAAATACAGTTTCTCCCCAGGTCCCCAGTATTGGCGACCTTGGCTTGGCTTCCAGTACTAAGCAGGAAAACCTGAAATTAAAATGTTTCATGTGCTTTGAACAAAGGAGATGAGATTTGCAAGAAAACTCCACTGTATGGGCCATCTGGCACCTCTAGCTAATGCAGATATAATCACAAAGCCCTCGCAGATCCGCCAGGCTTTGGGGTAGTGAGCTAGGAGAGCGGATCAGCTAGCATAGATGTTGCAACCATGTCCAAGGAAGAGCTATCCCAACTCTCCAGTCCCTTGTCAAGATTCCTTCTCTTCTTCAACTGTCACAGAAGAAGAAACAGAGAGAAAAGGACAACCCAACCCAACCTAAGCCTCCCAAGTAACTCCGATTTATTCTGAGTTATCAGGAAAGAAAGGACACGATGCGAACTAGGGAAAACAAATGCAATTAAGAGTAGAGAGGGGATAGAAGCCTTCTTTGTAATCTCTGTTTCCGGAAGGCAATATGTTGCGGATTATAACGTCTCAGCCCTGGAGTGGTACCATATGGTGAAACTCTGTTCATTCGACACTAAATCCTGGCATTTTGCAGCTGTCAAGATAAAGCTGTTTATATGAGTAACATTGTAGTTTGTTTATAGGGAAATAATATGTAGCAAGTTATGATTAATCAAGGTGTCCAAGATCTGCTGCAGGCACCTGAAATAGATTGCATTTTGCAGAAGAAGTTTTGTCTCAGAAATTATTAATATCTCTTTTCCTTTTCCCTTTCTTTTCCCTTTTCTCTTTCTTTTTTCTTTTTCCTTTTTCCTTTTTCTCTTCCTCTCTCTGTTTTTCCTTCTTCTTTCTTTTCATTTTCCTTTTCCTTTTTTTGTTTCATTCAATTTCTTTTTCTTTTTCCAAATTCAATTTCCTTTTCTTTTCATATGCTGATGTCTGTGCCACCTCTCTGCCTCTCTTTCCTCTCTGAGGTTAATTTGGAATTGGAAAGCAACAAATTTCATCCCTATACGGGCAGAGAGTTAGGGAAAAGGGTTAGAGCCACAGGGATGACTTTGCTGCATTGGCCTGAGTGGACACAAACTTGTTCCTTCCAGAGCAGAATGCGTCACTTCTCCCGCAGAAAACCTTCTCTGAATGTCTGGGGAGTTTTCTCTGCAGTGGTTCAAGTATTTCTGTTGCCACAATCTCTTGACCAGGTGTCTGCATGTCCTACGTACTGGACACTTGGCATTTGTCTCCTTTTGATTTCCATTCAGGAAATCCACAAACAAGTATTTGACCAGTTTTCTGTTTTCTGTCTACATTTCTTCTTCCTCTAAATGCCCTTACAGGAGGTACCTAGCAGGTACTGATGGAAAGGCCAAGCCTCAGCTCTATCCCTCTTCACAGGGGAACAGTAATCCTTGATTTATTTAAGAGCAGAAAACATGATTTATGCCAGACTATCTCCATGGAAATCAATGCAAGTTACACTAGAAGATCTTGCATATTGTTCTGAGATCCTCCAGGGAAAAGTTTTATAATCAGTCTGTCATCCCTCTGCCAGTTTTCACTGCCTTTCCTTTGTACAATTTAATGATGCAACCCATTTCAAGAGAGCAACCAAATCTTACTCTGTTACCTTGGACAAGATTTTATCAATCCCTGATTGCAAATGCACAGGAAAGCCTAATGCAAGCCTGATACACATGCACATAAACACACTCATTCACACATATGCATTTTGTACATTTTCTCAATGGTGACGCAACAGCCTTTTAACCTGTAGATCTATTGTATTTCTCTCCTGTGCCCCTGAAGAGATTTATAGCTCTTTCTCTGCCTCTATCAACCCTTGCCACAAGTTAGTCGATATATTCATGTTGATCCCTTGGAATAAGATGCCTGGCAAATGCAGCCACCTCCTCTTTGTGGATGAGACATTTATAGGAAGCAATCCTATTCGTAGGAGGCTGCTAATAGGGGCTGCAGAGAGAGTTATAGATAATCAATTCAGAAATCACATTTGTAAATGGCCCCTGTAGCTGCTTAATTAAGCACAGCATTCTGGTGTTAAAGATATTAGGGAGCGCTAAGGTCAATTTGTCTTCACTGGAAATATCCCAATAATATATTTGCAATTCTGTGTTAACCCATCCTCATATCACCTGTAGGTGAGTAGGATAAAGTGATTTAAATGACTGTAAGTAACTTCTTGAGAAGGTGCAGAATCAGAGAGAGGGGTGAGAGGATATTTGCCTTTGATGCTCTGCTGGGGAAATTGTTTTTGCCCCTCTCTCTTTCAAATGCCACTTTCCTAGTTTGCTTCTCTGCTTGTCAGACTCCCTCTTTCCTGGAAGATGAAGGAATTGCTCATGACAAATCCTATCCTCTGTATTTGTTATTTTTTAGCACATTCCCTGCTAATAGAAGACCAAACTGGAAATGTCTTTGGGATTTTTTTTCCTTCATCTAAATTCTTTTTTGCCTTTTCTCATTCTTCTGATTTTACTTTGTTGTTTCTGTCTCTAGTGAAAACATCAGTCTTAAGAGTGTGTGATCAGCCATTCCTTGGAGACCAGAGTGGGTTCTGGGACCACCTCTGTCACCTCCTTTTCCTTTCCAAAATCCACCTATCCCCTAGGCACAAGACTTCCATATTCCTTCTCAGGTTTCCAGACAGGCAACAGCTGAGACAGAGATAATGAATTGTTGTCCTTTTCTTAGTGGGTAATGCAAGGCTTGAAATTACCAGACAAGTTTATCAAGTCTTCAGCCTCTAGCGGGGCAAGTTTCCAGAAGAAAGCCAGGCATGTGCCAATCTTAACCCCAAATCTTGAGCCTTGCCCTCCTTTCCTTCAACTTTTCCATCCAGGCACAGTGAGGATTGATTCTTTCTGCGTAAATTTTATTTGAAAATTAAAATGTTGTGAATGATAAATGCAATACTAGAGAAAAGAGGCTAGGGATACTCACAGATATTGTAATCTTGTCCATTTTTATATCAATTTGCATGTCAGTGATGACCATAACTGCTTAGAATAATCTCTTGCTCCCTGATTTTTGCCTTCACTCATTGTCAGAAAGTCTTCACCACAGCCTCAGAAATAGGAGTCTTTCAGTGAAGAAAGTTGGGGATGAATTCAAAGAAGGAAGTTGTAACTCTTAGGAATGAATTCAAATCTCCCTTTCCCAAGGCACTGTGAACCCTTAAGCTACGCTGACTTCTCTTTTAGTACTAGTGAAACAGGCAGTTTCACTTCGCCATCATGAGGAAGAATCTACACAGCTCCCAGTGAATGTGAGAGGAGCCACGACATCAGATTACCCACAAAGAGATGTCAGGTGCCGTTTTAGATATCCTGTGTTTTACCTGGCCTCTGGATACCATTCATAGTTTGCAATTATCACAAGACTTGAATCACATCCTCTAGTCCTGTATATTTAGCTTGTATATCCGTGGGAATCTCAAACGGCACTAGATGCTGATTGAGGTAGGGGAGAATTAAATGTATAATACCTGTCTTATTGGAAGTGAAATGCATATGAAAAATAAAGCCAGACTGTGCTGGCCTGAAGAGTCAGATATGGAAAGTCTATACAGTACCCAACCTCCTCAGCTATGACCCTGTTTTGGGGGAAAAAAACAGAGGAGAGGAGTCCATCTTATGGATACAGATGATGATAACCCTTCATTTCAGGCACGGGGTCGTTTTTATCACCTATCCCCCAACATTTGTTATGTGTCTTGGCAGAGTGAGAGATTGGGCTAGAAATCATCCCTGCGTCAGCAGGTGGGTGGTGATGGGATCTGGTCAAGGTTCAGCGCGCTGTGACATCCTCCTGCTTTCATTAATCCACCGGTGACAAGGCCCCATAAAACACTCAGTCCTGCTCTTCCACCTGGGAAAGGATGCAACAGCGATGGGGAAGCCGTGCTGGAGACAGGCATCTGCAACTGGGAATTAATCAGTATTTAGAAATTACTTAGATAATTCTTTTGGTGATGCCATGCCCTGCTGACTGTAGGCACACAGACCTGCAGGCACAATGAGTTTGATCACCAGGATCTGATAAGGGTACATTTCATGTAATTCACAGAAAAAAAGGGAAAGGGACAGCTGTAGATTAAATGAAACATACAGCAATGAAACACTAGGCCAAAACCATGTTGCAAAAGCTCCTGGTCAGCAGTAGAAGAAAGTCCCCAGTCTCAGAGAAGGCACAAGGATATGGTCCCACTAGCACAGGGATAATAAATGAGGCTACCCTGCATAGCACAGTCGTCTCATACGTCTACTGCTTACCCATCCCAGGCACCGGGGTAGACACAGTGACTGATGTTGTGTCTACCCTGGGGGTCTGGCAAATCTCTCAGAGATATCATTTACCATTTCAAGTGCGGGACATCAACCCAGATGATTCCTGGTGACTTCTTTGGCTTTTGTGTCTGAGGATGGAGTGAGCAGTGGGGTCATGAAAGCATTTCTGGATGATGCCCATACACAAGGGTTAGATGATATCTCTTCTGCTCCAGCTCTCTTCTTACAGGACCAGAGTCTCTTCCACTGAAGCCAGAAAAGCTGCATTTCAATAACTAAATCACAGGAGGTCAGAGGTGATTTCAAGTGAGGAGAGAGCTGGTTTCTTCTGCATATTTTAGGTAGTGTTTTCCATCCACACATCAATAGATGAACACCGCTGTTTCCTGCTGAAATCTATTACCAGTCCCTAGCTGTGCTACACTGTACTTGAGGAGAGCAAATGGAAAAAATTTATTCTATCTGCTGAAGAAGAGCAAGGGGGCAGAGTCAGGTGGATAGTCAGCACCCACATTAACCTCAGCAAAGCCACAAAATTCCCTAATGAATCATTGATGGTGAAAGCAGGCTGGTTTTAGATCTTGCTGACACCACTGCCTGCCATAAAGGTCCCATCTTCCTACCCAAGTGTCCCTCAGAAGGGTTTTATTTCAACTGTTAGCTCTACCACCTTGTTTCCCTCTGCTTGGTTTTGGACTGGAAACTCCTTGGACTTTTCCCCATCACACACTCTGTGACCCCGCTTCTTGAAGATTTAATGATCATCACAGACACTACCAGGAGACAGTGGATTCCTAAGGCCGTAGTAAGTCTTCAGTTCTTGTGTATAGCAGCATGCCCATAAGAGGGGCATAAGTGTTTGACTTAATGTGCCCAACTGGCACTTCTGGAGTGAATATTGGGGCAACAGGAATCCATTAACTGCAGAGACGTCATCTTGCTCAGGATGGGCAACTTCTAGCACAACTTCCTTTCATTGCCAGGTTTTAGCTTCCTTCTGGTGTTATGACCCCTAGTTGTCCTGTCTGCACATATCAGATCAGACCAACAGTAAGTTCCTGAAGTAGAGTACCATGGAGGTAAAGGGTGGTTGTGGGACTCCACTTACATACTGAGGAAGGAGGGAAAATGAGTCTTGCCCTCTTGCATGAGGATTGACCATTCTGAGCTGGTGCTGAACGAGTCCCTTCAGAGCCTTGTACAACAATGACCAGACTAGTGAAAATGTATGTATCCATTAAAACATTCTGAAGGCCTCTGAATAAGAGCTTATTTTAGCTTTGCACAGAGCTTTCTTTTCTGTCTCTGTGAGGTAATTTCCTGAACTATCTATCATACTCCTCTGGCCAAAATTTAAGTAATCCGAGGTCTGCAGTTCACTGGACATGAACGCTCCACTGTTCTGTCTTGCACATTGAGTCCCAGGCTCATTTCATCTGACTTTTTTCCACATATATGTTAAGCATCTCCTGTGGATGTCATTCACTTTACTTAAAGGTAAGTTTAGTTAAACCACTAAAAAGATCTTTGTTTCTCCCTAGAGGAGAGCCCTGTCATTTGGTCAGCTCCAGGCTCCATTGGCTGTAGTGATGAGAGTTCCACATGCCTCCATGTGGACCTGTTTGTATATCCATCTGGTCTGGAGCATCTCAAATGGAGTTTAACATCTTTGCTTATGCAGCCAGAGCCTTCTCCGCCACTCGATGTTCATAATGTATGAATCTGTGCCGGAGCCAAGTGTCCTGGCTCCTTTTGCAGCCAAAGGAGGTTGAGCCAATATCATCAGTGGAGCTTAAGCTGTCATTCAACCACTGAAGTGCAGGTGCCATCCCTGGAAGACATGAATCAAATTAAACTTCATTGCCCACATTGGCTGTCTCCTCTGATAGAGAGAGATGAGCATGACATGTTCAGAGACGCTGCACTGTAACCCATGAATCCCATTCCTCAATAGATTTTCTAGACTGCTTCCATGGTCACCAACAAGAGGGTGTCTCCTCTAGAGGGTGAGTTCATGGATATATCTTAGATGTCTCACACCATAAGGGAACCCACCTTCTTTCCACCAGCTGCAGGCATGCAGACAAGTTGTTCTTGCTCCTCTCACATGGACGGCCTGCTTCAAGCAAAGGGACATCCATGTCCACATGGTCAAAGAGAGCTGATCACCCACAAAACCTGATCTTCTGCAAGTGTGTCCTGAAAGTCTGTGAGGAACCCTGATGATACCATATGAGGACTGGAAAATGCCTGTCTATGGAAGCAGATTTCACTTGCTTTGTATAATTTTGTTTAGACACACTAGAGCCAAGTTATTTCTCCGCTCTGTGGAGGTCAGTAAAGGTGTACAGATGGGCATGGCACAGCTAGATCCTTCACTGTGTAACTCAGCATCCTTCTACTGACATAAACATCAGCCTGCAGGCTAGGAAGTACAGACTAATTATCTAATTACCAGTGACCTTAGACCTTATTGCAGGAGAGAAAATATACTGAGGGAAGAACTCTTGTGATTCATGCCAGCCGCAGATTGCCTCTCAGCCCCCAAGCCTGCATATATCCATAAGAAGCAGAGGATGAAGCAACTGTTGCAAAAGACTCAGTAAAGGAGCATAAATGTGCATTTGTTTATTAAGAGTTCCCTTTGGCTTTGACACAGTATTCTGCTACTGAAAAAAAAATCTTCTGTTCTCCTCAGAGGGATTTTTTTTATCCCCTTCTCCACAGAAAACTGAGAAATATGTTGTGTGAAATATGAAGACTAATTAGACCAAATGGTGCTCAGATCTGTTGTTGGTTTTCTGGAGAATTGTTGGCAGCTTAAAAGACTTTCCTCCCTTTTTCTTTTTTTTTTTTTTTCTTTTTTTTTTAACTAATTATGAACAATTCCTCATGTCGTTCAGACTTCCTATGGAGACTTTAATGGATGAGGGATGGCTTTAGTGATGGAGAGAGTGTGAGGTATGTCTTCACATAGAGTGCTTCTGGATGCATAGCACGTGGTGAGGACTATGCTCTCAAGAGGTAAGAGTACTCTGTGGTCAGCTGTATCATGGTTGTATGGGAGGGGAGGAGGATGTCTATATTATATTAGTGTTTTTTTAAGTGTGCGGTGGTTTTTGAGGGCACAGATGTCTACAGGTTTCTCCTACAATGAGAAGAAGAGCATGTGCAAAGAGTCGATGGGCTATGGCCCAGGGTATGGATGTTACTGCAGATGTGAATGTGTGTGATGAGCATGGTGGTTGCAGAGAGGTGGGAAGCACACAAAGGAAACCTGATCACAGCCACTTCCAACATGCTGGGTCTCTGAGTTGAGCAAGCATCTCGTGGAAGATGCTGAACCCGTCTTTTCCTTGCAACTGGGATCTGGTATTTGTGTCTTGTGGGTAAATCGCTGTCCATCACTGAACCCATAAAGACGTCTCAATCCCAAACTGGTACCCAAATGGAAGGGCAACTGAGTCCCTGAAGCATCCTCCCCTCATGGTACAAATCCTTATGGAGAAGGCACAATAAACAGTAGGAGGAACAATCTAAAACTTCCACTAGCAAAGAGTTTGAGGGAATCTGGTGTGTGATTCGAGAATCCAAACCCTCAACAACAGGAATTCAAACCCTCAACCAAAACTTTCAGCTACAGTGCACTTCCCCCAAGCTTTGGGCCAATCTTGGTCTTTCTCTGTTATTTTATGTCCTGCTTTTTTGTTTGTTTTTGTTTGTTTGTTTTATTTTTTAAGATGGTATTATTTCTTTCCACACTGAGCTGACAGTCTCATTAAGAGACCTGAAAATACCATAGCAGAACTAAAGCAATTATTGTAATGTAACTTTAACAGGGGCTATAATCAGAAAGAATGAAATATGGTGCCAATCTCATCAGAATTTGGTATTCCTGTGACCTTCCAAGGGTATTATCAGAAGAGGAATCCAACATCTCCTCTGCTGTTACCTCCTTTCTCTTAAGGAGAAGAAGAAAGAGAAATAAACCCAAACCTCGCCAGCTTTTCCTCCAGTGCTGCCTTTGGGTCATAATTATTCTTGTATTGAAGCGTAGAGATGAGTTCTTCATGCAATAAACACTAGTAGTCCCTAATCCATCGAGATTAAAAGGAAGGTATGTGGCTCTGGGAGATGACCTTGGATGCAGTTTGTGAGAAGATGATCAGTGTAACAGGGTAGCCAGTGCTATCAGAGGACAATAATGTAGGGGAGAGATGCATGAGAACAAACCAGAACCAAAACCCAGCAAGGAAAAACAGAAAAGTTTGCTCAAAGGCTTAAAATTGGGATAAACCAAGGTTGCTTTTCTTTCTAAATCTATGCCTTACCAAGCTGCAGTCATGCCACATCTCCTCAGGGTTAAGAGAATGAGTCAAGGTCATTCAGTGTGAATAACAGTGCTTAACTTTGCCTTTTTCCTTACTGTCTTTTCCTCCCTCTAAATTCTCCATCCATCGCACTAATGCTCTTTCACCCTCACTTATGGTAAGTTACAGTGAGAGGCTTTTCACAGAATCACAGAATGTTTGAGATAATTAGAAAGTGTTCACCCCTGTCTCTGGCTAAAACCTTCCCATTTCCCAGTGATTTCACCAACAATATCCCATCCTGGTCTTGCCTCCATGGAGCAACTTCTGCCATTGCCATGCAGGGTCTACAGCTCTGGTCAACATCTGTCACAGCATCAGCCTTCCTTCTGCAAATACCAGCAAGATCATCCATCCCAAAGGATGGAACTGTATTCCATGCAGCCCAGACAGACACCTTCATCTGTCCACACCTCAGCTAAGGACAGCAGTGTCGAGGGCCCATGGGCAAGAATGAGGTGCCAGGGTTTTACCTCCACTCATCTGGGATGTCGCCATGTGTGCATGTGCCCTGACATGGCTAGCAGCATGAATCTCTCACCAGGTGACATGTGGCACCTTTCAGAACTCCCCAAGAGGTGCAGATGATTTTCCCTATCAGAGAGATGGATGGTGCAGCATGGTTAGGTAAAACACAAGATTCAACTATGACGACGTACCACTTCATGCAGTCAGAGCAACCCAAGAAGACACCAACAAGCAACAAGTCCTTGACTTTGATGGTTCTAGGTACAAGTGCTGAGGCAAGCACCATACTTCAACAAGGAGAGCATGGCTGTGACCGTTGCAAATCATCAGGCTTGATGTCGAGAACAAAACAAAGCTGCTTACACAGTAGTGACGTGATGCAACAGATTGCATCAATGTTTCTGCAATCCTTGTCCTAAGCAGCAGGTGCAAAACACGCCACAGTAAGAACTTTCCAATTCACTCAATGTAAGCCCTGCAAAAACAGGAAGGATTCTCATTTTGGGAATATATGGGGAAGCTGGGTGAGTGTTTCAACTGCTTGCTTATTTTTTTTAAAAAAAATCACTTGAAATATCTGAAAATGGGAGCAACTTTACAACTAGTAGACAAGACAAAACTCCTTAAAGCCAGCAAGTAAAAGTGTTACCAAGCCTTCAGATAGGCAGGATATTAATATCAGGAAAGGCATAACACCACTCACCAGCTCAGAAACAAGGGCAGAAGTCTAGCACCTTCATGAAAAAGTATCTTCACTGATGAATAACTGTGGGGTGAGCCTTGGAGGGATGAGCTTAGCTGTCCATGGCAGTCAGGCTGTGCTGCACCTTGCTGCATGCAAAACATCTCACTTTAGGCTGTAACAAGTGTCAGTCATACGTAACATTCTTCTTCTATGAGATATTTCAAAGGTTAGGAATGGTTTAAAGGAAAAAAAAAAAAAAGAAGGAGAAAAGAAGGAAAGTGCAGACTGGGAGAAAAGATTGCTTAAGGAATTGTTATACTAAGTAAGGGAGTAGGAGGAGACCAGCACCCTGTGGTATACTATGTTTGACTTCACTTTATGCATTCTTTCTTTAAGATATCACTGGACCAAAATCATGGTAAAAGAGTGTTCTTTGGAAACAATTCTTTGTACTTACCATGTATATCATTGCACCACCCATTAAAAAGGGGTGGGGAAAACTGTGGCACAGGGGTGAGCACAACACAAAATGAAGTGAAAAACAGCCAGACTTTCAGACTTCAATTATTTTCCCATGGATGGGGATAACAGACCTCAAAGCAAAGCGATTATTGAGAAACATTCTTTGTTATCTGATTTCTGACTTTAGAACAATTCAGAGAGGACCACCCCAGCACCACAGAGCTGAGATATCTCCTTCCATCACTGTCTGTGTTTAGGAAAGCAATCTGTGTCCTAGCAAAGCAACGGATGCCAGGCATCCCACATCCCAGAACTCCCCATCTGGGCTGGGAGCCAGCGGAGTCGTGATGCTCTTTCACACACAGCATCAAGTGCCATCTGAGATGCCTTAGGGTGTCTGAGACTGATTTTACACAGGACCAACTGGAGATCCACCCTGCTTAGGGTCTGCTAGCCATGAATGAATGTGTTTGACCATGGATCTGCTGTTGTTCCCTGCAGGAGATACCAGCTCCAGTCCATATCATGACATATTCCTCTTTCATACCCCTATACATGGGTGAAAACAGTCCCTGTGGGGACCTCCAACAAGGGAGGAGGAAATCCCACCATGGACTTCACACTCCTCCTCATGAGGACTTCAAGGTGGTGACAACTCATGGTGACAAACCCACCTTATGAGAGAAGAAAATCAGCACCTTCGACTGTAGGGCCTGGAGAGATGTGGGCAGGGAAAGCTTCACACCAGAAACAAGGGAGATACTAGGTAGTTTAATCTGCACAAGGATTTTAGAGTTATTTTTATTGATTTTTTTTCTGTACTACTTTGTGAGTCTTAGTGTAACTGAACTAACTTCTATTTTGATAGGGCTATTAAGACTATAATTATTTAACAGTAAGTTCTTTGTTCCATATATATCTATACTATGTCCTTTTATTGGTAACAGGATTGTGCATGTAACAAAATAGAGCAGCAATGAACCTGCTGAGCCTCCTTTCTGTTCCTTTCTGTTTCTTTAAATGACATGGTAATACAAATGACAAGTCCAGTCTTGTTGGCAGTTATTCTTTGCAATCCCCTTCAAAAGTGGTGGATTTTTTCCAGCAGATTCAAGCAGAGCTTGATGCAATGTTTGCAGGTTTGTGTCCTTTAAAATAAAAATCCTATGATTGGGGGACAAAAGTGCAATGAAAAAGATTGGATCAAGATACCCTGGTCATTATAGTCAGGAAATCGTACTAGCTGAAAGGTCTTAACTCTCAATCCAAAAATAAAGCGTACCTTTTCCTCTACTTTTTATTATTTCACAAACCATTACATCAGCGCTTACTGCTGCAGGAAAGAGCTTGACAAATCTTAAAAATGCTGTAGATATCCTAACTTTATAGGAATTCCCTGATGCAAAAATATCTTATCTGAGAACTAAGTGTACTGAGCATTGAAACCACTCATCTATGTACTGTAGCACTCAGATGATAGTGCAGATTTCCTTGCAGGTTTCGCCTTTTGAAAGTGTAAGTTTTTGTATAAAATAGAGCACATGCAGCAGACTGAGGGAGGTGATCCCATACTTCTTTCAGCACTGGTGAAGCTATACATGGAGCACTGGGTTCAATGCTGTGTTCTCCAATACGAGACAGAATGGGCCTAGGGGAGGGAATCCAGGGAAGGACCACAGAGGTGATTAAGGGACAGGAACATCTCTCATATGAGGAGAAGCTGAGAGATCTGGGACTGTTTAGAATGGGGAAGAGAAGTCTGAGAGGGACCTTATCCATGTGTGTAAGTACATGATGCTGAGTTTATAGGGAAGATGGAGCCAGACTCTTCTCAATGGAAGTGTTAGGAGCAGATGCAAAGGGCACAGAAAAATCCATCTACAGATTAAAAAAAGAAAGAAAAAAAAGCTTCTTCACTGTGAAGATGTTTGAACATAAGAGCAGGTTGCCCATGAAAGCTGGGGAGTTTCTCTCTGTGGGGATATTCATGTTCCATGCAACATGCTCTATCTACTTGACATATTTTGAGCAAGGAGTTGCACTAGATGACGTCCAGAAGTCCCTTCCAAACTCAACTGCTCTGTGATCCTCCCTTGTTTTTGGAAAGCTCTGTGCAGACTGAGGGCAATGGAGACTCTGGGTAGCGCTGGCACACTACTTAACTGCAAGCCCACAATTACAGTCAGCACAGCTTGACTGCAACCACCAATTTATTCATTGCACGTGGCCACCAAAACAATCCACTCAGCAGGGTGCATCTCGATGCCCAGCAGCCTTGGAGACAGTGGCACAAACTCACATTTGTAATACATGCCAGGGTTTATACATAAGCATGGAAATCACCCATGTTCAATCTTTGGCCTTGCAAGGGAGTTCCAGCATCACTTAATTTGTGGGTGGTCACCTCGCTGACTTTAGCAGCATAATGTTAGTGAGAAGACTTTAACCTTTTATTTGGAGCAACAGCCTTTTACTACGTCTGTATGTCTGTCACCACGAGCCTCCTTTACCCCTTAGAAAAAAACTGAAGCTGACAAAGAACAAAGGACTTTGGATTCTGCCCAGAATGGGGATGGTCACACAGTTGCTGCTATAAACATGATATAAACTGTGTAACTTACATTAGGTGCAGTAAAATATCTCTGCTGACCCCACACCTTCTCTACATTGCAGTGAAAACTAATGGAAGGCGTTGATTGCAACACTAACCTCCACAAACCATTAGGCAAACCATCAATCTCTACATGGCAGAGCTTGATGTATGACACAATGTAATGGCTCATGAGGTGACCTGAGCATGTTTGACTGTCTGGGGGTGAGATTACATGGCTCTTAGTCTCTGAAAGGCTTCAGTAGCGAAGGTTGAAGGGACTCTTTCCATCATCTCATTGGCAAGAACAAGGACTTTCAGCCTCCATCCTACCAGGACAGTCCTGTTGTCTTTGAAGGAATCAGGCAATGTCATAGGAACTCTGAGCTGGGATTATTCTTAAAATTTGTCCATATTTTCTCGAAGAAATCCTTCCTAGTCCATGTAGCAACCATCTGCTTTAAAGGTAGTGATTTTCTAACCCGAACAACTGCCTATAATCAAGTGATGTCTCAGCTACAAATGCCAAGTTCCCAAAATGCCTGAGCAGAGACTCCTGGATATGCTCAGAAACCTCATGATCTGAGGTACTTTGTTCTCTCCCAAACTCAATGGGTTTTCTGAGCTGAAGAGAAGGGTTCACCAGACAGCCCAGCTCTGGTTTGAAGGGAGACTTTCTCACCAATACTGCTTGGTTGGAATGTCATTGGGGGTCACTTTCTTCCCACAGAATATGGAGGGAAAATGAGATGTGGGAAATATGTCAATTCTTCCTCTGAGCCAGCCTCAGAGGAAGATCGCACAGCATTTTCTTAGAGAACTTGTTCCAGACCTGAATCCTACTAAGGAGATGTCAGGCTCAGAGGTGTTAGACCTATATCTTAGAATTCTCGTTTCTAATATAAATCGGATCACTTTACCCTGGGTAATGATTTCAGGCATTAGGTAGAAGATTTCTCTGAATTTCCTCAAAAGCTGCCTGGTGGGACAAAGGCATGCTAGAAATGTGAACATCACTCAGGTAATCCTGCATGACCTGAGGAGTAGGACAATTATGAGTTAATTTGGGGGTAGAATGGGTCAAAATATCAGCTGGAGGAAGCATACTGTGCTTACTTCTTCTTACTTAATTTATGAATCAAGATAGGCAGATGTAAAGAAGACACAGTCACTTGGTCAAAAAGTGAAGCTCAACTTCAAAGCTCCAAAGCTCCAAAGCTGGACATGGATGTTTCCAGCCAACATGTGATTTGGCATCATTGGTACTTGTGTAGCAAGATGCTCCCCGTTTGTATCTTCCTTTCCAGATCACTGTTTCACCTCCACGTATAGTGTTGGTGAAAATAAACCCAAAAGTGGTTTGGAATTCCCAAAAGTGAAATCTCCAAAGCAGAGTCCACAGCAGGAAAGTAACTATGTATGGTCAGTAGAAGTTGTTATACAGCTGGTGCTCTTGCAATATTCAGAAATAAGAGATATCCTACAGGATATAATCAGGTAGTATTTGAAAGAAATAGAGATCTCTCTGTGAGACAGTTGCTTTGATGTTAACTATTTCTTTGATATATTTTCTTCTTTCTACCCGCCTGAGACCTGCACAGCCATGCTTCAAAAATCAAGCCAGCTGGAAATAACCTGAAACCCAACAGATCTTTTCAGCTTATAAAAGCGTTTTTCTAAATACACCTGGGGTAAGCACCTGGGAGGTAAAGAGGTATTTAAGAAAAATGACAATACAAACACAAGTAAAAATTAGGATAAATAGACCAGGAATTCTTTTAGGGAGGGAATTAGAAGAATTCTCATCATCTACTGCAGATCAGACTCTCTGTAGGAGAAGTAAAGACAAGTAACAGAAGCATTAAGATTACTCTGGATCATTTGATATGATGGAGTGAATGAAATGGAGAAGATGACACAGTCTATCATACTCTAGACTCTGAACAAGCTGGAAACAGTTCAGAGAAAAGATATAGGAGTAAACTCACCTCTGCTAGAGAAACTCCAACTCCTCAGTCAACAAAATAGTTTAGTGGTCACTTAGTGTTAAAGTAGTCATGAAGCAGTAGACAGATTTGTGCAAGGAACAGGGCTCTTCATCTTGCAGAAGAAAGGCAGAATTGGTCATTCAGAGGTCGTAGTTTATCTTCTGCAGGTTACTTACCTGCTTCTTATCCATGTAGCTGTGAAGGCTAACATGGTAGCTCAGACTTCATGTACTTGGGAATATATTTCACCCTTTACAAAAATCTATAATGTTAGGTATTTTAACCTCTCCAAAACAAACACATGGGAGAAACCTCCTGAAAATGCCTGTATGCAGCAATCCTATAATTTCTTAATTCTTTCTGTTACAAAAGATAATTCCTTTTCAAGTCAAAAGAATTCTAAAGAGAGATTATTTTAACCTGCATCCCTAAGTTCTTTATATTGACATTTAAATAGGAATGAAAGAGAATTAATTCCATTTCAGAAGACTAGTGGGCACCCTAAGCATGCACAGGTGTTTATGACAGCATTTAAAAGCATAATGGGTGACCAATCACTTGCATTCCTTCCATAGCACCTCTCACAGACACTTCATGGTAACTATTTTGGGACACCTAATTCAGGAAGGGGTGATTTTCTCCTTGGAAGTTCCTTCCTGTCACCCTTGCAAAGATCTAGACTTGTACCTGGATAAAGCTAGACTTTGAGTCCAAGCCTAAGCAATTGACCCAAGAGCACAAAGGAAAACCGAGCACTGATCTACCTCCCAGCTGTCTGCTTCCACCCCAGACTTCTCCAGCACTGGACTTGGCTTCATAGGTGATTCCAAGGGCTTGTCAGTCACCACAAACAAGAACACATGAGCTCATATCTGCCTCTTGGGGCTAAACTGTGAGAATTTGAGGAAGTACTTAGCAATCCTTAGCGGGAGTGTGTTAAAGAAATATAACACCGTGTGATTCCCTTTATGCTATAGCTTCCTCCTGTTCCTGGCAGCAGCAATGTTGCTGAGCTTATTTCCCTCTCCCATAGGGATGGAGTTTGGTAGTATGCTGTGCTATGAGACCCCACTCTGCCTGAAACATCCAAGTTTTTTCCACTCATTCTGGAGGGGCACCAGTGATGCTGGTGTCATCCCCTCACTGCTGATTTCCTGGGGTGGGCTCTGAGTTGGCAGCAGAAATACCAGATCCCACACAACTCCTGTTGGAGATAAAAAATCTACAACTCTATACCATGATAAGAGAAATACCACCCAAAGGACTGCAGGATCATCCAAGCTCTTCAGCCTGGTTCACTGAGAACCAGAGTGCTAGTGACATTGGCACTATTGCTGGCCCTTGGAGAGCTGAGAATTACAGACTAGAGAGAGTATATTTATCATAAAAGGAAAAGGGCAGCAGTGGAAGCGGTGTGAGGGAGAATCTACATCTAAATTTCAACCTCCTTTATCGACTATAAAGAAAACAAGTTTCAGAGTAAGGTGGAAGGGAGGAGGTGAGGAGGGGGAAGGTGGCAGTAGACCAGTTTCTCAGCAGAGAGTAGGCTTCTCTGCTGCTGCTTAATTGATTAATTCCTTCCTAGCACAGTCATCTGTTTGATGTGCTTTTCCATAAAAGAGGTTCAGAAAGTTCATGGGAGTTAATCCGTGAAGATGGCTGGAGCCACAAAGCCAAGCATCTGATTAAAGGACAAGGCGATCGCTTACAGCTTAGCTGCTTTCAAAGTTGTTCCCAAAGTCTTTGCTAACCTTCATATTTCAAAGTTCATTTCTTGGCATTGGGGAATTTAAAGGAGAAGGTTTCTTTTTAACGGTAGTATTATTATTGCAATCAAAAGCGAGTAAAATAAATCCGGAGAAGGCCATACAAAGTCACATGCACACAAGTAAAGAGAAGAAGATCAAAAGATACACAAGCGAGCACACACACAGGCTCACATTTCATAACACATTCAAAACAGCTTGCTCTAAATTCATTACATGCACTCAGCACTCACAGATACAGAGACATTACTTGCATCTGTCTTACCTGCCTATAGCCCAGAATCTGTGTGGGAATTTGTGTCACTGCTACTTACGTTAGAGTATCTGGTCATTGAGGTTGGAAGGCAGCAAAATCCCTTAAGAGAGACATAACTCAGGTGTGTTGGTGCAAACAGAATAGTGCAATGAGGTGATTTAAGATCTCTGACAATGCTGTTTAAGATAGCAATAGTGAGGGGCAATGTGGAAGAATTGCAGAGGGACATCATACTCCTGAGTGATTTTACGATAAAATAGCAGCTGAAATTCGATGGAAATAAGTATAGGGTGATACAGGTAGGAAAGAAAGCAATCTTAGTTCTACATACAGAGATGGACTCTGAATGGACTATTACTACTCAGGAATGAGTTGATGTTTATAATAGGTAGTTCTATGAATATGTCACCCCAGTGTTCAATAGTAGTGACAAAAAGCAAATAGACGGTTAGGAATTATTAGGAAAGGAATAGAGATCAAAATAGAACACATTATTATGTCACTGTGTAAATTCAATGTATGTCTACTTTCTGAATGTTTTAAGTAGTTCTGGTGTCTTCAGCTCAGAAAGAAAATAGCAGATCTGGAAAAGAAGCACAGAGTGGCAA
The DNA here is from genome assembly GCA_034781795.1 of Crypturellus tataupa. Lineage (NCBI taxonomy): Eukaryota > Metazoa > Chordata > Aves > Tinamiformes > Tinamidae > Crypturellus > Crypturellus tataupa. The sequence goes on from JAWLRI010000771.1 coordinate 1,263,424, forward strand.
CAAGCTGATCAAAGGCATGGAAGAACAAATTACTCTTGGAATATTTCATCTGCCTAAGAGATGACAGAAGTAGAATATGGTAACGGTCCATCCAATTGTGAGGGCCACTCTTGCACTCTTCCCTACCACAGGCAGCATACTCAGCTAAGTAGACCTGCATTGAGATCTATCATGGACATATTCCATGCTTGAATAATGTTGATGATCATTGTGTTAATTTCTCGGATTCCTTAAAGGATAGAAACATCGTTCTATGCTCGGCAAGCACCCAGTGTCTCACTTTGATCTTTGCAGGCCAGAAAGGACGGATGCCATGGGATCTCAGACCTTCAAGAGAAGAACATCTTGTGGAAAATTCAGTAGCTTATACTCTTAGAGCGACAAATTTGATTAAGGGACTGGAGCATCGATTGTGTGAGGAAAGATTAAGTGAGTTGGGCCTGTTTAGCCTGGAGAAGACTGAGAGGAGATCTGATCAATATGTACAAATACCTGAGGGGAGAATGGAGGGAGGATGAGACCAAACTGTTGTGGGTGGTGGCCAGTGCCAGGACAAGGGGTCCTGAGTCCAAGCTGAAGCCCAGGCAGCTCCATGTCCATGTGAGGAAGAACTTGTTTGGGGTGAGGGTGCCCGAGCCCTGGCCCAGGCTGCCCAGAGAGGCTGTGGAGGCTCCTGCTCTGGAGATCTTGCCAAGCCGCCTGGATGCCCCCCTGTGCCCCGTGCTCTGGGTGTCCCTGCTGGAGCAGGGGCTGCACTGGGGGATCCCTAGAGGTTCCTTCCAACTTCAGCCCTTCTGGGATGGATGACAGAATGATTAAGGTCAGGAGCATCTGTTCCGAAATTAGAAAATCAACTGAGACCTGAAGGATTTCCAGTCCACATATGTATGTTCTGACATGCATACATATACATATATATATTCACGTATAAACATACATATGTGTGTGTGTGAGCATATGTATGAAAAGTCCTTGGCATTACTCTTCCAGTCAAGCTCCTTTCAGAGTCACCAGGACTTGCATCCACAGATGTCTAGACTATGTTTCTTGGGATGCTCTGTCACATTCTGTCCTGGACTGTTGTACAGTATAATTTCCCTAGTGCCTTTTTTTATTTATTTTTGTTATCTGTCCATCTCTCTTAGATGGCATGTAAATGCTTCTGTTTAAGGACT
>JAWLRI010000771.1:1264608-1339131 GCA_034781795.1 Crypturellus tataupa
CTTAGTAACAAGGAAGGAAGGGACTCTGAGATTTTTTCTGGATAAGTTTCAGCCCTTCTGGTGAATCCCCTAGGTTTTTAGAAACTGATGGTTCAGATTTGCTGTGTGAAGTTATGCAGGATTTGAACTCCCCAAAATTTTCCTCAAGTTGCACTATGCAGTTTACATTATCTTTCAGTATTATGGTCAGGTATTTTAACTGCAAAAGTGTATTGACCATGCCAAAATTCAACTCTACAACGGGCAGTATAATCCCACGAGACAAAAACATCGTCTCTATATGCACTAGAAAGGGCATGAGATCTGAATTGGTGCCTTTGCTGTATGACCTTGACCAGCTGTACTTCAGTTTCCCTGTTTAATAGCAGAGCTGTCCCTCTTTCAGGAGAAATGAGTTGAAAAACCGCCAGCACTGATAATGGCACTTTCTTTTTCATTGAGTGTGGCTCACAGAGTCCACACACATCAAGAACAATATTAATACCCACAGGGACAGTCATTTCAGGCTTTCAGTTTCAGGCCAGACTAACTCAGAAACACCTAAGAGCTCGGCCCTACAAGCACCTCAGGAATATCAAAGCATTTTTTGGCAATTCACTGCAGCAGCATCTGGTGGATGTTCAGTCTGAAAAAGGGATTTGCTTGGTCTCTGGAGGTAGAGTCACAAAGGAAGTCATCTGGATTACAGGAAGAGAAAACGAGAGGCAGCACAAATCACTGGGCAGATGTGCAGAGTCTGGCTACACAGCAGATGGGAGAATTTTGTCACAGATCTTCGGCTTCTGGGCCAGACATTCATGTGAAAGTGAACACTCAGGAGATAACCTTGCTTACACCTTGAGGCTTTATTTTTAAAGTCTACGGGTTGACACAGCAGGACTCTGGCCTCGAGTTCTAGGTGTCTAAGAGACAACTGAAGAGTATTCTGTGTGAGAGTGATAAAGGTATTAGGATCATTCTTAAACCTGGCAGTATATTAATCTGCTCATGTAGACACAGCCCAAATTCACATGAGGGTCTGTAGCTCCTCCAGAATAAATTCACAACAAAAAGAGTGGCTTCAGAAGTAGGAATATTTTGGGACTAGTCAAGGAAAATCTGAGACTTTAGTTCATCCCAGATAACATTTCTCATGTGATTGAAGTATTTAAGGAGCACCACCCTATCCAACAGCAACTGGCACATCTACACAGTGACTCACATCTTGAGTAGGGGGAAAGAGTCTCTCAAAGTACCTCTCTACCTCCACTGGGACAGAGATGGGATTTACCTCACCAAAGATTGGTTAACAAGAAGATAGCTGTCAACATGTGATCTAGTCACCTTCTGCTCCACTCGTTTTCAGAGTGGACAAAAAAGGCCTGGTGCATTTGTCTTGAGATAAATATTTTAGGAGGAAGAACATGAAATAAATGTCCAAATGCTAACACTTCTCTATGGGCTTTAAGGGATGCAAAGAATGATCAATTTATATGGCCACTCATAAATAGAATAGACAGAGAGAAAGCATCTAAGAGCATTAATACAGCAGTTGTTCATGATGGGGGATTATGAGGGAAATTAAACCCTGGAGGTAGCTGGACTCCCATGCGCTCCTTTAACTGGCATCTCATATTGCCACTGAGACAGAATATCAGGTGGCTGGACCATCAGTTTGATCTTACACTGCATTTCATGTGTTTTTGCATGGAAGACATCTGCATTTGGTTAGATGATTCCCACAAAACAAACAAGCTTCCAGTAGATGAGTCTTTGTCAACTTCTTGTTCCTATTTAATGGAAAACTCTCTTAAAAAAAAAACCTTAGCTGAAGCAGAAACTTGGCCCAAACTGGGTAACTGTACAATGGACGACAGATCCTTGATCTTAGTCTCCTACAAATTCTGCACACTCTGTCTCCATTTCACATGAGACATTACCTGGGGAAGAGGTTGGTTCTTATGATGGATTCATAATGTCTATTTGCTCACCAAGGTACTGTTGACATATCTCTGTAAACACCCTTCTTCTTCAGCCCTTCTGTGGAGATAAGGGGCTTGTGAGTCTGCTTTTGTGGTAAAAACCTCATAGAAACACGTGTTTTAAGTGTTGAAGGCTCAGCACTCTTCTTTGACTTGTAGTGCACTGAGATGCAGGGGGAATCAATAATTTAAAGGTCACTGATCCATGCAGGACCTGGGTGGGAGCTCAAGCCATGTATCCTGCATCATTGTCCGTTAAAGCAACCCTCAATATTGGTTGGGGTGTAGGACAAGCAACAGGTAAGCTGGGGCTGGTCTATACGTGGCAACTCAGGAGATTTAACCTGAGGTGAACCTAGTGGATAGGTGGACGGGTCAAATAGCATTAACCTCTGTGCAGAAACTCCAACTCTGCCCAAAGGAATTAGGATGAGTCAGATTAACAGTGCTGTAACTCTGAATATAAATGCCTGCACTTTCTTGCAGTTCAGCTAATCCACCTTAACAGTTCAGACAGATTTATTTCCCTGTGACAACAAGTGTACAAACTCATAGGATTTTAGGATTAAAAAGGTGCCAGGTGCATTTTCAGAGAAGATCATTTAGGCAAAATTTGTCATCCACCTTTCTTCTTTCTTCTACTCAATTTGGCCTTGAGCCCATTGAGTTTTACCAGCCATTTTACTTAGGGAGTGCATATGTGAAAAGTTGTCCTTCTTTGGAATGATACCTCCTTCCAAGCATCCACCATGCAGACTAAGGTCAACAGTTTGATGAATTTCAGATAGGATAGATACTTCCATGTTGTGGTTTATAATTCTGGCTATAAAAACCAGAAGGGATATCAGACTGCCTGTTTGTACATTATCACACGAGCACCGAAGATATCTTTCTCTGTCAGCAAGTGACATCATCCTATTGATGAAGGTCAAGTTCATCTTAGCTCCTTTCTGACTCATTGAATATTAGCAGTGGCTGGAGGCAGAAGAAGCCAATGATTTGATATGACATGCCAGGAGGTAGCACACCACTGGTACAGCAGGCAACAGGATGCAGGCACGGGTGATGCCGTGATCCATTGTGACAAGAGGAAAATATCGGATGGATGGACAAATGGCCTGAAATGAACCATGCAAGGGCAGGATAGATAGACATGCAGGTTGATCCAACAGCAAGAACTTTGATCTGGGTCCATTCCCTTTCTACTAGGAGAAACTAAAGAAACCCCCTTAACTCATGACCTGGTCACCGATTCAGAGAGTATGGATCCTTAGACTGGAGATCTAATGACACCTAAAGGGAGCATCCAAATCCTTCCCTCTTCCAAGTTCATAGATTCTGGGACCAGGAGATAGTGCTTCACTGACAGACTGCAAATCCTGGCCAAAATACCTCAGTCTCTGATCTGTGGAACATAAGCAGGACCCCAGGTATTGCAAATAGCATTGTCCCTGGTGCAGGGCAATGGAAAACAGTGAGAATATTACATCTAAAGATGTAGTCATGCAGTGGGAAAGAAAATGCAGCATCTCTAATGCTTCATAATCCTTTCTAAAGATGCAGGAGGTTGATGGACTGCAGGTTAGCCTGCATCTAGCAGCAGGAACGAAGCAGTAACACACTCTGCTCTGCAGGTCTGTGAGGCAGGAGTCTGCAGAAACTGCCATGCAACACATGCCGCTTCACTAGCCTACAATTTGCAAAAGGCACGAAGGTTTTTCGAACCATCAGTTTACTCCCAGGTGGTTTTGCCTGGGTGTTTTTCCAAGGGACTTGTTCTTACGCATTCGGCATCCAAATATTTTGAGAACAGCTCTATATTCCTCCAGGATCATGGAGGCAGGAACAGCTGGTAGCTATTTCATTTCAGCCCTCTCGCCTTCTCAACCTGAGAAATTTCATGCCAGCTGTGGTCACCTGTTTGACTTCTCTTTCAGTGGTTCCCATTCTCCACAAATTAATTTTGATTATTTAGGCTTGTCTTGTCTGGAAAGAAGGGAGTCTCTTAACTACGTGAGTTTGAAGCACTGTCTCTTTTTATCTTTCTCTCTTTCCCTTGCACTGAGTTTAATTTTGTGGTTCTCTGCCTTCACCAAAAATAACCTTCAGACCCAATTCTGAACTGTCATATTCATTACATCACAGCTGCCTGCAGATGGGGCTTATCACTTGCAATCCACTCAGTTACACTTATGATTAAAACTGATTGCAAATGTGATCCTGGCTGCTCAGCCTGGAAATTGGGAACGTCTTTATAATTTTTGACAGCAGATCATGAGGCCTTAGATGAGGCTGACAGGGCTGTGGAGGTAGGACACTCAACAACAAGATCTTTGCAAGTTGAAGGTGTGGGATATACGTACATGAAGAAGAGGGAGGGATGGGTGATTTGATACAAATTTTGTAGGGCACCCCAGCTGAAACACCCAGATTTCAACATAACAAAGCTCAGTGATGAAATCTAGTCTTTGCTCTCAGGACCATCACAAAGAGAAAGTGAGAAGGTGGTTGTGCAGCATAACACATCAAAAGAGTGATCTGGGAAGCCACACAGGTTCCTTTGTTGAATTTGGGTTCCCTTAAACCCCATTATTCATGCAGCAAAACAGCTCATACCCTTTCCTGATAACAGTAACTGCACATCGTGGGCTCCAGGTCATCACTTCGCATGCCTGGAGGGCTTTATCCTCTATTTTATCACACTGGGGTTGCAAAATTAGGTCTTGCAGAGCCTTGTATCTTGCTCCAAAGACCTCCACTGACTTTCTGTTGGCCTGAACTTTAGCTTCATCTCGCCAATTTATATTCCTTAGCGCAAGCAGGAATTTTCAAGTCATTTGCTCTGCTGTTTGTATTGGAGCCCATTAATTTTTGTCCACCTGCTCTCATCTGGGGACCGGTGCCTTGTGTTGAGCATAACTTCCAAACTTTATTCAGCAAAGACTGCAAATTTGCTGATTTTCTTGGTGTCTTGTTCAAGGATATTAAATTTCCTCCCTATTTCAGTCTACTCGTTATTTCCTCTGGCTCAGCTTGAGATTCACTTTTCTACATTTGCATAAAAGGCCCTGCTATTATCTCACTCTCAATGTCCTGTCTCCATAACAAGGTAACCTCTCAGGCTTCATTCTTATAAACTCAATTGAGTAAAGTGTTTGAAACCCCTTGCAGTTATATATTTTCCTCCAGTCCTTTGAGTCATTTTTGTTACTCTCGTCTGATGTCTCTCCAAGCATCAGATGTTCCTTTATAGACAAAGACCTCAGATCTGGGTCTCTCCGTTTCCTTCATCTAAAGAAAAAAAAATCGCTTGTTTCATATAATTCAGCACGCTCCTCTGCATGTATCCAGGGATTGCATTAGCTCTTCTGGCTAATCTAGGGCACGGTTCTAGGACCTTGGAAAACACGAACTGGTTGGAGGACCAACCATTTCCAAATGGTGTTTTCCAGACTCTCCTGATGGTCTTTCCAGAGGGATATTTCTATGCCGTTACTTCAAGACATTGAACTGAAGCACCTTGGAAAGGAGTAAAGTCCTGTAATCAGCAGAGATACCCCAAAATGACATGTTTTTAAATTTTTCCACTGCATTTTTCCCCTCTCTGTACCAGCAATAAGATATTGAGACCTTAGTTAGGGATCACAATGTACCTGAGATCAGTCTGGGGCTGTGTCTTTTGTTGCCATTCAGCTGTTGTAGTGCATTTTTCCAACGTTCAGTGAAGAACTCCTTTCCCCTTATTTTAACTGTCTATTCTTATCTTCGAAGCACACCTTGTTGTCAAGGGAATGAAATGGCTCCTCCTAGAGGCCTCCACATCCTAAATTATGGGTATGATTCCGCTCGTTAGGGGCATGTGTTTGCAATAGAGCCATCTACAGCTGTAAGACACATTTCAACATTTCAAGAAAAATTTCACCATGACTTTTTGGTTTTAAGGATTTTTTGAATAATGAAGCGTTTATGTGATTCCCCTCCCTTTTAAGAAGTGAGTTTCTTACCTTTATTTTTTTAGTCTGCCTTCACTTCCTGCATTCATTTCTCCTGCTTTTTCACAGAAGCAAAATTTTCTGATTGTGCAAAGGGGACCCAGGATGACAAGCTTTCGCTCGCCAAAATAAATAAACAATCAATCTTTGGGTGAAATGTGGCATCCATCTAACAGCACAGAGGAATGTTATTATTTGTTTATAATAACAGCGAGCCAATTCCTGCTCCAGAGCAGGCTGTATTAATCTGGAACATTAGGCAGAGCATTGTATTTATTCAGAATAATAAAGAGGCAGAGAGATGTGTCCCAGCAGCGATGTGCCCAGGGCGCAGGGTAGACCCTGCCACAAGCTGCAGGTCCTGGCTTAAGGCATGTGACTGCCAGCAAATCATTGTTGCCATCTTGGCAGTGGCACAAGGACCACAGACAGCTGAGATTTTCCTTTGGCTTCTACCCTGGAGGTCCCCCCTTCCTTCATCGTGTCACTGTGAGTAAAGCCAAGCTCTAGATTATTCCCCACAGACACAATTTGGATGCATTTGTGGTTGGTGCTGCAGTGACCTTGCTGCTTCTGAGGCTATAAACTCACCTCGAAGAACTCTGTGGGCATTTCTTTGGTAGGCAGGAAAGGATGGAGGAAAGATGCTGGTTCTCACAGGAAAGCATAAACGAAAATAAATTGTCTCATTGAATCTGTAGGAGCTCTCTCCAAAGATAGAGTCTGGAGGAAGGGAACATTTCCACATCTGCTGTGGGACCTGCAAATAATCCCTTCATGGAGACATTCAAATCATTCCTGATATGAGTGGGCTGAAGTAGAATAAAAGCAAGGGGGGTGGGTTGCATCATCAGACCCACTTGTTCCTTGCAGCTTCTATTATCTAGGCCTGCAAATCAAGTCTGGCTGCTCAAAACAGACTCCTGCCTTTAAATAACATAGCAAATGAGAGACACAGATTACACTGCAGTATGCCTGGGACATTCGCTTTCAGTATCTAAGCCAAAATTAACATGCAACTTGCAACCAAGAGCCTGCTGGTGACAAGCAGCAGCTTTGAAGGTCACCTCGCCTCCAAGTAAATAAACAAACAGTAAATAAGGAAGCAGGCAGCAATGAATAACCAGGCAAAGCAAGAGACATTCCACTGGCTTGGTCTTGATGTATATTTTTTTCTTCTTCTCTACACTATTCTCTTTCATTTCCCCAAAGGTCAGCGTTAATAGGAGACCCCTCTTATTGCTCATGCACACTGCAGCATCCTCACCGGCCTGCCTATTTCCAAAACCCTGATAGCAATTCAGAGCCTAAGCAGAGAACACAAGCAATGTAATCTCCAAAGCTGATTACTTTAATGAGACCTTCTATCAGTGCCATGGACTGACAGGTGGGAGAATCCTTTGCAAACACTGCACTGCCTCTAGACCAGAATCCGTGTCTTTGTGTTAAAGAGAAATCCTGATGCCAGGTATTTCTTTCCTATGCTCCTCTGCACCATGCCTAGTGAATTCCTGGCTCTGCAGACTCAGAGTTGACTTATTCCAATGGTTCTTCCAGCTTGGCCGCATGGCTGGAGAAGGCACAGGCTGAAAAGAGCAAGGGAGCCATTCCAGAGTTATATCTGGTCTTGTTGCACCATGCTAGGCTCTTATCTCTGGTTTGAAGAGATGTTTATAGGAGAATGCAATGGAGAGAGTTTCACTAGTATAAAGCAGTCTGCTTCAGCTCTTTCTTTCTGAACACAACACGCACAGAATCATGTGTGGACTCTGTCGCTGTCCTCTGTTGAGGAGCATGGCATACCTTGCTGCCAGACAGCATAGCTTTACTGGACCCAAATATTTTGTCAACGCACTTGCTACCCCCAGCTATGGTGCAGTGTAAGTCCAGGAGACAATACTGGAATGCAAGGAGAATTAATGTCTCCCTAAAGGAATGCCATCTGGTTGGTACTACAAGAGATCCAGGGGGTTGTCGTGTGGATGTGAATGTGCAAAGGGATGGAATATGTTTATACCAAAGTCAGGTCTATCGGACTCTGAAAGACAAATGAGGCATTACAGAAACATGGTTGTTTTGGTGTTTTCCATGAGCCCCTCTCTGGGAATAAACACATCTTCTGAGCAGACAGGTCTTGATCATTTACATTGTCACTTTTAAGACCAGATCTGCTGACCCATCTACAGTAGAAGAGTCAGAGAATGATGCTGAGTGTGCTCAGCATCTAACTCAGGTATTACCCAACTCACCTATTCCAGCTGGACAGATTTAATATAGAATGATATATGCTGGGATCCCAGAAGACCTAGAAGAGTTTTCTCTACTTCTTTGGTGAGAGGCAGTATCGTAACTCCCAATACCATGCTCAGTCCTTCCTTAACACAAATTGGATGCTGTATGGTCACACCATGAGTGAGCTAAAACTGGCAAAGTGAAATAAAACACATGTGGCTTCATGTGTTCCTGCCTGCTAAACACCTTGGGTTCATCTTGCACTGCAGAGAGAGTCATGGTAACTTTGGATGACTGGGGTAACCTCAAACACCATCAGAAGACACTATAACTTCAAGGAGTGGGGCAAACGCAGTGAGGTGTTTCAGTGCATTTATATAGCAACTTCCACGTCCCAGGAGGGAGAAGGGGTGTCCCTGTGTACAGCACAATTCACTGAAATTCTCCATTCCATCACCAACAGGTCTAGGGGAGTGAATCAAGGCCCATCCCTCCCTCCACAACTAAGACACGAGTCTGTTTATGCAACTGGCAAGAGTTATCTCCATAGAAGGTAGGAATTGGCTGGCAGGAGACCAGAGAAGCTTCTTCTAATTTCCTCAGTATTGAAGCTTCACCAATTAACATGATGATAATTGTTACCCCGTGGGCCAGACATGATTAATCAGCACTTTTTTTTTTTTAACAGCTTGGAAATGTCATTGTCTCCTTCAGCAGAGCTGGAAAGATCCTCCATCTGGGCAATCTAATTCCCAATGTAAATATAGAGAAAGGAGGGAAAAGAATGAGTGTGTCCCAAGAGAACCCCCCTACCTTGCTACTGTTCAGTTCTGCTTGAAGTGACTTTCTCCCCTTCCCTCCTTGTCCTGGCTTTTAGGAACAGAGCCAACAACACTGCTGAAGGGGAACCGAATTGGTGACCGTAAATTGAAATTAACATCTAGCAGCAAGGAATACAAAGCGATGATTAATGGCTCTTTAATGCTCCACTGTTTTACACTCGGAGCACTTTGTTTTAATGGGGTGTGCAGGGGAAGGAGAATAGAAAGTACTCCGTATGCGGGAATACAGCTTTACACACACAGATCTTTCTCTCTCTCTCTCTGTAATGTACGTCATTAAGTAGAGCCGATCCAGCAATCTTTAGCTTAGAATTACGAGGAAAGCCTTATATCTAGCTCATCTCATCTCGCGTCTCGCAACTAAAAATGGAATGGAACAAAGTCATTAAAAAAATGTCCTCTAAGTAGCAGTTTCCAGGATAATTGTTTTTCTCCTTTTGGTTTAATTATAATGCGGACCACTTGATTAATTAACCAGGCTTCTATAGCCCCTCCCCTTGGCTTAAGGAAGCTCCAATTAGGTTTGTTGGACGATAATTATTTGTCTTCCAGTCTGTTTAAAAGATATGGCTTCTTCAGGACCATATCTGTGGATAATAGTTTAATCTGATCATCATCTTATGTGTTAATATATGCCAATAGTTATCTGTGTTGCTTACCTAGATGAATAATTAGAGAGACATATCCTTCAGTAATTCTTAAATAATATGTTTTTGATAAAATAACCCTACCTTTTATAAATATTTTAAAACTTCTATTCAGAAACATCATCAAACTATGTCAAAGAGCAACTTTTCTGGTTGGACATAATATCTATTCAGTGTTGTGATTAGTAGCAGTTTGTAAAAGTGGATGAATTGGATGAAATTATTACAGGAATTGAAGTGAGATAGATACGCCATAATATTATTTTCTGGTAGACCATAATTCGCCTCATCTGTTCTCAGGTTTCTGAACAATAGACTTTTCTGTATGGTCTAGCGGTCTAGATAACTTTACAGACTATGGAAAGAAAGAAGTGGCTTTATTTTTTATGCAAATATTTAGGACAGTCTGATGCATGATTACCTTGAAGTATCTTTTTCATTCTAGGAGAACAAGGCTGGGATTAGCTGAGGGGGACACTACTCTTTCATACAGGCTGAAAGATGTGGGTGGTAATGTCCATGCCCATAGGAGAATGAGGGAAAGGGCAGCACTCATGAGGGCTTTATCTAACAGGAAAAAAATGAATTATTCCAGCTTGACAAGTGGTTCCACATTCAAAACCTCCAGAGATTAGCATCAACACTGGAGGAGAAAAGGCTCTAGAATGAGATGTCTCAGATTTATGGGTCTGCCCTACTTTGTGTTCTGCATGACCCGATGTGATAGACTTGTTATCCAGCCTGTGCTTCCCAGGTTGATTTCTTTTCTTTGAAATGAGCGCTTGCAATGCACTTTCATACTGGAAGATCTTCCTCAGCTGTGAGAAACATCTATCTAATAGGTATGCAGATGGGTGGATATCTGTGTGTGGGGGATGAAACATCGCTAAGTTGATGTAAGTGCCTCTGAGTTATTGTAAGTGCCTTTTTGATCCCCTCTGCCATGCTGGAAAGCAGAAGGCATGCATTAACAGTCCAAAATAGTCCAAAAATCCAGAAAAATTGAGCCATTATTCTGATGCCACTGGAAAAGGTAAGTTGTCCTTAGCTGTCACCAATGAAACTGCAGCTCATTCTGCAGTAATGATGATATAGCAATGATTTCTTGCTTGGAACATTCACAAATTCATTAACCCACAAAAAAAGCCACAGGCAGATCCCAAATATATATATATATATATATAAAAATATAAAGTAGAAATCTGCTATTTCAAAAAATCTGGAATTCTGGAAACATCTGTGCTGTGGGATATGCTGGTGATTTGCTTATTTGGGATATTTCTTCTGTGTTTGGTAGCCACTAGAAAGTCATGTTCATTACTGTGATGCTTGGTCAAGTGCCCAGTGTTGTCACATTTGCCAGTTTAGGCTGTAGCAATGTAACAACCCGGGATGCTCCAGAAAAGCCTCACGTCCAGAAAGCCCAGCTGTATCTCTGCACTGCTCCAAGGCAGCTGCTGTGGCTTCAAGGTTACCAGCTGCAGTGGGGTGTCTGGGGGAGTTTTTGCTGGTAGCTACTTGTATGGACATCAGAGGGGATCAAACACCTGAACAACAGTAGCCTGAATGCTGCTAGAATTAATCTAGATCACACATCCTATGGTGAGCTCTTTCAGTTACTCTTTATATCAAAGTCATAGTAGAGTTTCTTAGTGCTTCGCCATAGTTACTAATCAATAGCAATTCTAGCAAACATTTCCAGTGTCTGACTTAAGAGCATATTGTCTTTTTTCCTCCTTTTTTTTTAAGCCACAAGCGAAATCATTCTTTCTGTATCAGGGAAGCTTTTATACATAATTATACCCACTGTTCAATTTTCTCCAAGTCATAATGACGAGTATTAATCTTCAGGTGTTTGTTCCTTCAGAATGAGAAGGAAATCTCAGTAGGGTCAATGTGGTGATGTTGATCTACAAAGCAGAAAAAATGCTTTAGGTTCCTAGATCCCCATCGCTCTAACAACCTCTTCTTTGATGCATATGATGGTATTGGTAGGAATTTCTGCATTGACAAATGTGGGTATCATCTGCTTTACTAGTGCCCTTTGACAATGTGTTTTTGAATAGAAACGTTTTTAACCTGGTTGCCATTAAACAGAAGACACTCCATGAAAACAGGAATGTCAGTGTGGCTAGAGAGACAGCCAGTGCTCAGATACATGTTTTTTTTTTCTTTATCTCTCTGCAGAAAACATACTGCCCAGCATGGCATAAACCTTTATTCTGCTGCTTAGACACTTCATTTTATCACCCTTTGCTTCAACTTGCCTCTTCATTCAAGTCCTCCTCTGCTAACAAGGGGCCTTAGCGGTTGTCACTTGCAAAGGGGTCTGCTATTCCAGATATGATGTACTACACGCTCAATTTGTTATGGCCAAAGAGCCCATCTGCAAGTTGCACGACCAGATCTGCAAACAGTATGACAAACTGCACTTCAGCACAGGCTCTTCTCCCTTCGGTATTAATCTTTTCCTCATCAAGTCCCCTGGCTCTCCCCATTAGCTGTACTGCTATTACAATGCTCACTCCCACTTTTACCTCCCCACCACTCTCTCTTTTTGTTTTCTTTTTTCCTTTTTTTTTTTTTGTGGCTCAGCATCAGATTTGCTCGCATGCCAATTTGAAATTCATAGCTCTTTCCCCTCCGTCTCAGCACAGGGATTCGGGACCTGAAAGCAACAGGCAAATAGATCATCTCATAAAAAAAAAAGAAGAAAAAAAAAGGATTTCTCTTAATTGCTCAGGACACATCTGCCAGCAGTTCTCCATCCAGACAGTGCCAGGCACTGGTACACATCTTATCAAAGATATTACAGTGGGGGGTTATTTTAACATAAGTGGTAGCACTGATCATTCTCTTGCACCAAAAATAACGCTAATATTACAACTACTACTAAAACAAATCCATTCATGTGATTGGCTGTTGAGTGGGCTGAGTTTCCATGGCAACTGTCAGCAGAAAATCTTGCAGAAAGAAAGTATTCTGTTTGAAATGGGCTCAGATTTCTGCCACAAAGTTCATACAGAATAAAGAACATGCAGGATTCCTTCATTAGCTGCACAAATGAACACCTTTCTAATCCCCCTAAAACTAAATAACCCAACTTTTAGTCTGTATCTACCTTTGAGTTAGGAATTTTGCACAAGAGATTGTCATGAAGGGGGCCTCAGGTGATGGGTATTTTCATTCAAAATGACTAGCTTTATCCTTTGTGCAGCCCCATAGCTGTAGACACTATGGTTTTATAGACTACTGTACTTCCATCTGTGGTTTGAGAAAGCGTTGATCTCAGGAAAGCTTCTGTTTCCCTTAGAATATGTCACAGATAACCCTAGTCGTCCCTGTCTCTGCCTAAGGAGTCCTTGCCTGAAAGCAGTCCAGTGCCTCAAATATCTGGATTTCAGAAATGTTTTAGTCTTAACCACAGTTTGGTCTTGACCGGTGATGGAGCTAGATGATCTGTGCGTAGTGCCGGAGTTTGCTTTTCCTCCAGCTCTGCTACACCATGAGGCTCTTCAAATACCACCTTGCAGAGCATGACTGAAGAATATAAAGGGGAAGGGTACCCAAGGATGGACTGCACACCACAAAGAATAGAAAACAATAGGAAAACAGAAGACATCCATCTGCTTGCACTACTAAGGAAAGTCCTTGTGTGCGGTTGCATTTGAACCACCTGTGGAGTCTTCAGGAAAATCTTGTCCCAGATGTGAGGTGGGTGAAGGTTAGTTTACATCTAAACTGGTAATTCCTCTAATGGCAATAGGGATGCAGGTCTTGTGTCATAGTCTAGATATTCACCCTGGGCTTTTCACACAATTCCTCCCAAAAGATAGCGGAGCTCTTGGTCCACTGATAAAAAGAAGCAAGAAAGAAACCCAGAGCAATGCAATATACAGGTTCATGAGACTCTCCATACATAGCCCTAAGGACACCACAAAAAAGGTTTATGCACTGGGATTACCTTCTCACTACAGCTAACACTGTCTATCCCTAGAGAAAATCAGATAGAAACTGCAACCTATTGACCTGCCTCTGTGCAGATGCACCTGAGCCATGCAGAAAGCCAGGACCTTGGAGTCCAAAGCCATCCTACACCAAGGTCCCCCCAGCCCATCTTCCTCTTCCTTCCCCAGTTCATGTGGCTGCTGCACGATGGTCCAGTGAGGTCTTCTGGACCGCTCTCTTCTTCACCACGTGCAGAAGCCTTTGACAAAGGCAATTTGTCCATGACAGATCTCTCATACTCCCCTGCTCTGGGTCCCTCTGTGACTTAAGGAAGGAGGTGGCAGCACCAGTTGACCTGGTGGTGGCAGCTCAGAGGGTGAGTAAGACAAATCCAGTGGCTTTCAGAAATTTTGAGAGAAAAAAATATTACAACCATCTTTATGTGGTTGTTTATTCTAATGTGTCTCTTCCTCCCCAACCCACCTCCCTCCTTCTCCCGCTTTGATATTATTTTCCACTAGATTGATTTTGAAATAATCTTTGACACTCCGAGTAAGCATTCAGACCCTGGATTATTAGATGATCTACATATGAATGGTAGCACCCACTGCAACTCAAGAAACAGCTGCTGAAGGGAAATGTTAATGTGCTTGACTCTGGCAGAAGGGAAGGGGCAAAATGTGCCCATCCTGTGAATACACCCAATACACAAAAAAAAAGATATGATCTTTTTTGCCACTCACAACTAAAAACTGCTATGTGTTTCCCTGAGTGCCCAGCAGGAATAAGACACCTGTATCCCAGGCAGGGAAGTGAGTAAGTGCGGGTTAGAACAGGCAGGGCCCTTCTCTCTTGGTCTCAATGGGAAGGAGATGCAGAACCATCTCAGGGGGAGCTGACTGCAGCAAACTCATGGTACACCCAGGATCATGAAGGAAATCTGGGGCAGAACTCGAAATAAAAGTTAATCATTGACCCAGTCTCCCTGTTTTCTGCATACTTTAACTGCAAACCAATGAGGTCTCGCAGGCAGTATGAGTGAATCAAGGTATACTCAAGACGGGGGAACACCACCAGTAGATCTGACCTCCCTGTTCCCCGTGGCCTGGGACCCATGTAATTGCTCTGACTATCCCCATTTTTGCTCAGACATTACCTCTAAGCAGGACAGCCTTGATGTTGGGTCAGAGAAACACCACACACAGAGCAAGGTGGCCTATCAGGTGTCATGTCATGGCCTGGTTCACTGCAGGAAGGTTTTGCCGTGCCTGGGTGACATGTCCTGTGGGCTGTGCAGATTCACCAGCAGCAGCTGAAAGGCTGCTGTCCTATCTCTACCTTCTCTCCATACCTGCCAGAGGGACATTCTTTACCGCCTGAAAAGGCAGCCTGTGGGTTTCCAGTTGTTCCGTATTCACCTTATCAGACCAAAAGTACCAATGGCATCCAACTTCCTCCTGTGCCTGCTTCTCTACGGGAATTTTCACTCTGGTGTTTGGACTCTCCTCTGCACCAATCATCTAATTAGGGCCCACCTCAAACACCTGAATAAAGAAGAAACACTTCCCCCATCAGGACTCAGCTGTAAGTAATGGGTCAGTTGTCTTTTGTGAAAGTATGTAGTCCCTCTTCAGAGTCCAAGGTACAGGACACACATTTCCAACGTCAAAAGTGGGAGAATAGACAGATAATGTCCTCTATATCCCAGTAATTCATCCCTTCTACCTGTTACTATCGCACCATTATTTATGCTATTTTTTTTAATGCTCCCCTGCCAATACCAAGCTGGTTAAATTAACTGAAAAGAATAAAAATAGAGGAGCAGCAATATACCCCATTCCCATGAACATGGAACCAGGACTGGATATTGCTCAACTAAGGGAAAGTGTCAAATTGTTCTGAGCAGATGAGCTGCATTCACATCATGCAGGATGGAGATGTGAGTGCAAGGACCAGGTCTCCAGCAGCGGTACTGCCTCTTGGTTCACCTGCAGCTCAGGTTCAGAGCATCCTCATTGAGGTTAGGAAGAGCAGATCTGATCAAATGGGATGTGCCAGGTAGGGATGGATTACACCTTGCAGAAGGCTTGGGAGTGTGTCTAGGTCCCTCTGTGCATGAAGGTGTCTGCACTTAAAAATGTGTTTTCATTCAAGTCTAATTGGTAGGGTTGAGATACTTCAGCCATCTCTATTATAGCTTTTGCTGCTTTAAGGGAGCAGAAAAAAAATGCCTCATTTTTTTTTTCTGCAGAGGAACAGTTGCGAAGCTCTTGGGATAGATAACTAAAGCTAGATTAATCCCAGATAGGAACTCTGTATCCCAGTTTGAACCTATATGCACTCCCCAGTCCTCTGCCCTAACCACAAAGTCATTTCCCCTGCAATACAGCAGCACCACAGTGCTGGCACCAACCCAGCCTGACTGTTGTGTGCTACCCTGCAGCTACCTCTGTATGGAAAATTACCCAGTACGGAAACATTCCCAGGCATGGGAAACTAGCTGCTTGCAGCATTTTGTTGATAGAAAGACTCTAGAAAAGGTTTTAGCCCATGCCAACTTGTACTCCCCCGTGCAATTCCCTGTCATGAATTGGGAATTAGCATAAGCCCTGGGTATTCCCAACAGGAAGCTGATGTGCAGCCACCTGAGGTAGCATCTTAGCTAATGGTCCAAAGGGGTTTCTTTTGCTTCTTTGCTTTTTTCAGCTTATTTGTATAAATGTAACCCATGGAGAAATCTTAACTAGATCTTCCACAAATAGTGAAGAAAAGGGTTGCCTTGAATCCAGAGACTTTGTGGTCCCAGGGAACAGGCAACAAAGGGACAGTGAGGGCAGCAAGAGATGAAGTGGCTTGGATGATGTCTCAGCACACCTGCAGCCTGACACCTGAGTCCTCTGAAAATATTCGTTTTCTACAAAAAAAAATAGATATGCAAGACTCCCACAAAAAACAACACAATACAAAATAAAGACACTCTTTATCTTCAGGAGGAAAGAAATGTGTCCAGACAGAGAGGTGAGAAGCAAAAGAAAAAGAAAAAGAAATGGGAGAGGAGGCAGATGCATCCTATATTCCTGCACATCTCCCTGGGGTAGGTGAGGAGACACCAACCCTCTATTCAAAGAGCCTTGCAAGGACCTCAAGGGCCTCACCAAAAGGTTTCAGCTCCCTCCTGTCAGATCTCTGGTGCATCCCAAATCTGATGGAGGAGGCTCTCGGGTGGTCTCTTGCTCCATAGGAGGGAGGCTGTGGTCTGGTGATTTCAAAATGAGCCTCTGGTGGCAGCTACATGCAAAGTAGCATTGTAGAAGGAGGGATAACAGGAGCGTGTATGTGTACAGCCCATCTAATCCAATGAATATTAATTAAATGAACTGGGGAAAAAAATCCTGATACAAAAAAAGGAAGCAATATATATTTTTTCTCCCTTTCTCTCCTAGAAAATTGGATTTTGTTTAATTTAGATTTGACTGAGATGTCCCTGTCCTGCCCATGTGTTCCTATGATCAAAGCAGTGGCAGGTCAAGGGAGGATCACTACCTTATTTCCTTTGGCCAAAAGCAGAGAGGACTGATTTCTCCCATGCCATCCTTTATAAGATCTGCATGGCAACAGTTTATTTTTTATTATTCTGCACTTAGGGGTGCCATTTCAGGCAATGCCTCCTCCTAAAGCCCATGTGTTTTGCTCCATGGTTGCTCCAAGACGCTGTCAACAAAGTATGAGCTGCTCCCACCTCGTCCCCAGCAGAGCAGACAGATGTGCACCATGAAGGAGGAGGGGTGGAAAGATCAGCTCTTCAGCCTCAGGATATCAGAGTTTCCACTTAGTTCCTCCAAAATGACTGAGGGGGATTAGAGGCAGCATTAATATGTATGCAGCCTCTGCTCCTCCATGATTTACAACTCTAAGCTGGCACCGAGAGAATTGCAAGGAAGGAAAAAGCTGCTTTTCAAGCTCTGTCAGCTGGTTGGTATAACTGTCCTCACCTCTGGAATCTCTCCACCCAGAGAGGAAAATCAGGCAGTGACCATTATGGAAAGACTGTGGTTTTGTCCCCTGAATTAAGTTCAATGCACCTTGGAAAGGTTCAATAGTTCTGTTTGCAAAAGACTTTATTCAAATCAGTTCACAGCCTCATGTAGTTGAACTTCTCTTGGTGTCCAGGTGGTTTAAATCAAGCTAAACTCTAACCGACTTCCAGTACCCTGATACCCCTCAGAACTTCCTTGAGGAATTCACAACTACTCTTCTGAGCTTAGTAAAATGCTCCAAAAAGAGGGAAACCAGGACAGATTTTATCTTTTTCAGATGTTATATTTTATGAGGAACACCATATCAGGCTCCACAACACTTCCTTTATGGACTACGATGTTTCAGAGACTTCCAGAAATGTTCATTGACAGCGAAGTTCAGCAAGACTGAAATCAACAGGTAAACTCTCAGGATCTCATATTTAGAGGAAGTTTTCTGAAATGTTCTGCTTCGACTATGTTATTTTGGGTTTTATATAACTGTCTGTACACATAAACATACACACAATTCCTATATCTATACCTACTCATCTTCATGGTATTTCATAGAGGTGTATATTATATTGTGACAATGCAAGCCACAATTGCAGCATTTAGATAATTTTCTGAGGAAAAGTGAAACCTAAGTTGGGTTCAGGTCTAGTCACAGAGGAAGATGTGCTTGTGACAAGGTATTTTTTAAGGGGAGGCAGGGAGGACATGTGGATTTAGCTGCTGTTTGCTGGGTTCACTCATTCATCCTTGGAGGGCTCCATCCCTGGTCTGGATACAAGTCATGACTCAAAAAGAGAGGAGCATCAGCATTATTTTGATTCCTAAGTAGGCAGGAGTCTATCTCACATACATCTGGGGGCAAAGGGGAGGTCCCGAGGTCTCATCTTTGTTCCAGCAACTGCTTATGCATTTTGCATGAATGAGTCATAGGATTGTGGTTTGGAAAAGGAGCCAGCACTGAATCTTGCACTACTGCTGTTACAAAACCCATTGGCTCTAATTGATTTCCAGTTTCATGTCTCTCACTGCACAGTCACCAGCTCAATAGCAGAAGCAGAAGATGGTCCCACACTGATCTAATGCCATGCTGGAAAAAAAAAAATAAAGCAATATTTCTAACCATCATCATCCCAGTCCAGAGAAGGAAAGTTCCTTTAAACTGAGATATTTTGCAAATCTTCCTCAGCAAAGAGGGCTGGCTAAGATGAACACTGGACTGACAGAAGCATTTCTGGGTCGACAATTAGCCAGATTCTAGTTTTATGTTTCATCATTTTTCATTCCTTTGAGGGCACCAGGCAGCAGCACAGGTTTCCCCAATGAAGGGGATGAGTAATCAGCAAGCTCTAAATCACAAAGGAGCCTGGAAAAGACAGAAAGTTTCACAGAAGGATCTATTAAGAGGACACTAGAAGGCATGGGAAAGCTGCATGATTTCCTTTCTATGAAGAAGACCAAATTTTTCCAAAATCTAGAGAGAGATCCAGCTGGTTATACTAGCGTCACAGTGGCAATATCTTTATCAACTTCTTTAGGAGTAGAAGACCTCCTTGCCCAATGCTTCATGGCGATCATGGAGTCACCGATGTTCCACTTTTCTTTCCCAAATGGATGTTGAATCTCTTTGGACAGATGAGACATAGTTATGGGAAGTATCTAGAGGATTTATGGTCTCCTTGGTGCATCATGGGCAGGCTGAGGATTTAACCACCTTTTCCTGCATGCACAGCCAGGAATCCACTTTCCAGGTGGAAAGTCAGACTTTTACATGCAGAGAAGGAACATGATTAACAACCCAAAAGATCCAGAAACCTACCTGAAAGACCTGTGCTTAGCACACTTATTTTCTCTTGGGTTTTTCACAACCAAATAAGATACATACAAAAACTGCAATCAATGTGAAACCATGTGTCTACCTACCTTATTCTGGGGAGCTCAGTGGATTTCCTCGTGTTCAGACAAGACCAGAATCGCCACAGAGTATTTAGTCCTGCTCCACCATGCAGGGTTTATCGTAATTAATGAGTTGCCAGTAGTGATGTAATCATCATTTTGAGGAACCGGAACATGTATTACTTACTTTGATAGGGTTCAAATGCCAGCTCTGATTTTTGCCTCTCTTTATTATACTTTTTTTTTTAATGTGCTATGGAAATGTGTCACCTCTTGTGATTATACCAAGGAGAAAAAATTACAGAACTGACACAAATTGCTAATTACTTTATTATCCAGTGATTAAGAAGAAAATTAAGAAGAGGAAAAGAATGAAAAGCTAGAAGTTGTTTCAGCAAATTCTATTTTTAAAGAAATAATTATTGGGTTTCAAATGTACTAAATTAAGTAATTCTCTGCCAGATTTCTTCCCCCCTTCTTTTAATCTTCTTTCTTGGCTGCATGACTGGCTTTGCAGTTGATGCTTTACTAGGGTGCTGTGCTTAGTCCTACACTGTTAATTATTAGCAGAATGGCAGCACTCCCTGCGGAAAGAATAACTGTGTTGTATGAGGTGCTAAACAAGAACTAAACAGAATGTGAAGCCAGAAAAGCTTCCAGGCTAAACAAACAGAACAGGTGATGCTCATGCCTTTTACGTGGATACGTTGAGGTATTCATTTTTATTTATTCTTTTTTTTCTTGAATCCCAGGCTTCAAGGAAATGTTTCATATCATCCCAGATCATAGAAATACAGGATGACAGTTTAAGAGCCTGCTTCTTTACGATATTTAAGAACGGTTTGTGCCAGGATAAGTACTGCCCAACTTCATGCCAAGTTTAGTATTTCCTGCTCCACTTATTCTTTCCTGTCATACAGATTTGGGCAAGTCAATGTACCCCAAACTCTCCCAGGACCTCCCCTCTTCCCCTCTCCTGTAATTAAACAAGAACTGTTGACAGCTGCTGTCGAAGCCAGTTCCAGCTTTCCAGAGATTTTCAGCAAATAATAAGAGAAACTCTGAAATGAGAAGTCAGTTCAATAGCAGAGAGGGGTAAAGCCTCATCAGTCCTACGGGATGTTGGTTCTGAGAAAGGCTATTAGCGCTACACAAGAGAAAGGAAAAGCAATGGTCAAAGTTGTCCACTGGTGATGAGACACCAGAGCCGCCTCCTAGAGATTTGGAGGGTTTGTTGGGCCTCCACTTTTTACCTTCAGAGTTGTGTCTTTTGCCATTGCACAGAGCAGGACCTCCCAAAGGGTCCTGCTGTGTCTTGGACATCCCCCATTGCCATCCATGGGGTCTGTGTGAAGTCCTCAGGTAGTCTTATGGGGCTCGATGAGTCATGAAAAGGATACCACCATCTCTGAACTTTTTGACACTGTTTCTATTTCCAAAAGTTTTTGACCTCAATGACATTGTGTCAGAAGGGACACATTTTTTTTTTTTTTTTTCCTAAGCTGGGGATTTAACTGATATTCTTGCTTTGCTGAACTTGCTTTACTGGCTTTTTGGTAAGTCCTCTAAACAATAGTCGTGTGATAAAGAAAGTCGCATAACACAAAATAATAAATGGTGAAAACATTCTCATTAACAAAACTGTTCTCCTTTTAAATTCCCCTATTTAGGCGGTTTTATAAGCCTTTAAGCCTTCAAGCACCAGTTAACTACATCTCCGCTAAGAATGGCTAGTTTACATCAGCAAAGAGATGGACGAGAAAATCAGATTTTACTGCAGATGGAGGAGGAAATGTTTGATGTTGGCATAGCCTGAGGTTCTTCACTTCCAGAAGAAACTCCTATTTGCTTATTCAAATCCATAGGTAAAAGCTGAGAGGCCAAAACTCAAAGTCAAAGTGCTGTAACGATGCTAAGATTAAGAGAGCTTTCACCTGTAGAAATGCATGGAGAAGTCACGTCCTAGGACATGTATAAGTAAGATGAGTAGGTCAGGAGGATCCATGAAAAATATCTCTCCAAAGATACATTATTCGAGTCATCTATCCTTGCTCATCCTTACAAAGTGTTTTGGAAGGTATAAAAGGTTGACTCAATAGCATCGAGTTCCTCCATATTCAAGAAGTGCAGAAGTAAAGGGCAGGGATCAGTACTCAGCTCTGTAGGTCTCTTCTTCCCCTTTAAGGTCTCATCAGGTATGCAAACCACAGACTTTGAGGAATTTAGTGAGTTTTCAGCCATCTGATACCAGGTTACAGCCAGGTTCACAGCTGCCTCAGGTTGACAGCTATTTGGACCTAGGAGGAATAACCAAAAGCCCAGATCCGGTATTGGCACTCAAAATGCATTATTCTCTCAAAGTAACTTCCACTTGCCACCAAATTCCCAGACCTGTGTCTTTTTAGTCGTAGGCATCCATTGCACAGCTTGAGTCAGGACTGCTGCAAATCCAGAAGGCAATGCAAGACTCTTTCCAGGACCCTGGGCCATTTTCTCTTCCTGGCAGCATTAATTCAAGGTTATATCAGAAAGCCAACGCATATTGACAGCACCAGAGACGATCCATGCAGCGTGTGTTATTAGCAAGGTGCTCCAAGGCTCATGCCAGCATCATCTGAAAGGATGGTCTGGCATTGGTGACATGCCATCAGCCAGCTGTTTTGACCATGATCCAGTCCTGATGGAATTATACATAGTACTGAGCATGTAGCTCCGAGGAAATCGTGTAAAAAAAGTCAAGTGCCAATGAGGAACCTTGTTCTGCATCCCATCATAGGGCCTATGGCTTGATTCAGATTGATTTTCATATTGAAAATCACCTGCAAGCTCCAGGACTCATCCCTCACCCCATATGCTTAACTAGGCAACATACTGCTGGGCTAATTCAGTCTAAAACTGCATGGAGGATAACTACAGAGTTCCTTCCCTCCTCTCTAGTTATAAGGATGAAAAGATTTGCTGGGCTACAGGGCAGAACACAAGCAATGGGTAAAACAAAATTGAGAAGGGGTTTAGAGCCATGCTTATCTGACAGTGTAGAAAGGCCTCAAAAGCAAGGTGATATGCAGGACAGGATGAGAGAAATATGTGCAGTACAAAAAAAAAAAAAAAAGGAAAAAAATCTCTGCTGACTCTGCAGGTGTGTGAATAATAGATTTTCTTTAGGTCAAACTGAAAAAATAAAAATGAGAAGGTAAGACGGTTCCTCCTGACCCAAATAATCTTCTTAAAGTGAAATAAACATATAAAATACTAAGCATTCACATCTGTAACTCACTGACCTAAAACTAAACAGCTTTGTTGCATTTTGAATTTCAGAGAAAAGCATTGCATTCAACAAAGAACAAACCATTTTCTTCCATTTTCCAGTTTTTCACATTTAGTCCTTGTCCTTTGGAAACGGTAGAGGTTTTCTTTGAAAATAAAATGCCATTGGAAAGAAAAATTTCTAACATCTAGTATATTTATTTTGAACTTGTTCAAATGCAGCTTTTTCATTTTTCTGAAATTTTGCTTTTGTCTCATCTTTCCTTGCCTCAACCGTTCATTATATTCTATGTGAATTTGCAAGTGAATTTAGACTTCCCCCTCGACCTTTTTTGTTCTGTAGGAAATTTTCTACTACATTTATATATATTTTTGTGTGTGTGTGATTACACTCAATGTATAAATATATATATACATGGATTGTAATTAAATTCTCAGTTGTGCAGAAGGATTCATAGGATTGAAGCATAAGAGCTTTCTATTCAGGGGGGTTAGGGTAGGCTTATGATAACTTATATTTTTGCAGCTGCTAGGACTCGAGCTCAGGAAAGGAGAAGGTGTTTCATGCATCTGATTGCCCATTGCTTCCAAACTCAGGATCCCTGGAGAGATGGTGCAGAGCAGCCCGAATAACAAGTGTCTCGGTCCCCGTGCAATCACCACATCCAGCATGTCCCAGATGGCACAGGGGAATAGCCGCTTCTTTTCTGACTCAACCGAGCCTACGCAAGCTCCGCGCTTCCCACTCCCCCGCTGCTGAAAAGCAAACAATCCATTAGGGCTCCGCTGACTGGATCTGACATTTCCCAGGTGCAGATTAACACCCCCTCGGGGGGCCCGCACACCATGAAAATCAACTCATCCTTTGCGCGTCACTTCCCATCACTGCTCCCGGGAACGAGAAGCCCCAGCACCTGCCAGGCAGCTACACCAGCAAGATGGGAAGCCGACGGCGCCATGCTCTGAGCCCACCGGCATGGATTTCCAAGACGTTTGGCTTGGCAAGGGAGGGATGGACATTGAGAACGGCAGAATGTCATCAGTGGTACAAAGATTTTGAAAATAGCATTGGTTATGAGCATTCCTGCTACCCGCCTCTCTGTCCTTCACACTGTTGATTGATGACATCTGATCTTTGGAGGAGACCAACTAAGACCTCCTACTGTTCTTAGATCACTGTGGTGTGGACTCAAACAACCATGTGGCATAACTGCTGGATGGGGAAGCATTGCAGTGGAGGGTCATGGAAACATGAATACTATCAGGTTAATCATTTTACATTGGAGACCAGACTGGCTGAAAGACTTATGAGTCTGGAAGTACCTTAATCAACTTCATGTTTACTCATGAAGTGCTTCTATGAACACTGCCCAGACCATTTCAGTTCAAACAATCTTGCTCTAGTTTAATTTCACCCAGTAGCACCACATTCAGATGAAACATTAAGATGAGGTGGCTTCACTGAAATACTTACCTTAGTGTGAAAGCATTCACAACCCTGCTAGAGTGCTGGGTATAACTCTTCCTGTTGACTGGATGTGGAAGGAAAAGCTCCCACATGGCTGGAAAAGGCTAAGTCAAGGCATGGGATACTGCACCAAGCCCAATCACGTACTTACTGCATGAACACACAGGACCATTGAGTCATCTCTGTTTCCCTTTCCCCGTTCCTAAAAGACCTAAGTACTTTTTGCAGCCTCACAGTGTGAAGGGGTGAAAGCTAATTAACACAGCCAGTTCCTGCTTGAACTTCCCCCGTGAAGGGTCTATCAAATTTTGCAGATGTTCTTTAAAAAAGAAACTTTCCACAACCGGAAAGGAAAAAGATTTTCTCCCTCTCCTTGGAGAAATCCTTTATTCAAAGCAGAAGAGCACAGTTCCCCCCACAGGACGTAAACCATGCAGGTTTGCTATGTATCTGTGGAGTATTCCTGGTGCTTTTTCGATCCTGGGCTGTCCTAACTCATAAAAACCTGTTATGAACCTGTAATCAAGGTTGTCAATAGCATGATTGTTAATATAATGGAACTCAGTGGGATTCTTGGAGGACCTCAGCCCCACATATTGCAAGATGGGGCATAAGCAGCTCAGTTCCCTAGTATTCCCCATACCCAGATCTTCTAGGTGCTCCCGTCTAGATTTATTTGCCCCTCAAGCCCCTCACCTTGAAGGAGCAGAGCAGAGCAAATCACCATCCCTTCAAATCACCAAAATAACAAATCAAATCCTGGGTTATTCCGTTGCATCTCATATCCTGCTAAAGCTGAGCATTGCCATGATGGTCTCCTTTTGGACCATCTTTCATTCTTAGCATGGTCATCCACTCCACAGTGCACACACTGCCCCATAGAAGCCTCACAAATAAACATCTATCCAATAACTCTCTTTCTCCTATCTTTCCACTTTCCAAAAGATACAGATATTGAACATAGGCCCTCAAACAAGCTCCCAGTGCAGATGGGGCAGCTCGCAGATCTTATGGTTTGTAATAGAGATGGAAAATGTGGACAGATGCAAATTGCCAGAAGAGTCATTGCTTATAGTAATAAGGGAGAAATTAGATGATGTGAGTTAAAGGATAAGGATTGATTCAAACACAAGGTTTCTCTGCTTTAGTGTTCTGCTGTTAATAGTGGCCACTAGCAAGTGGAAAGGGAGGATCTGAATAAGAAAAAAAAAGGGTGGAATAATTCTTTCCAAAACACTCTTTTAGCTCCCAGTAACCTGTAATTCTTCCCAAGAAAGAGTTCTTGCATTTAAAGATGGATTTTTCTGTTCACAAATTTACTCAGTCATTCAGCCATGCAATCCTGTAATGAAAAGAGATGTGGATTTGGGAGATGTTGCATCTTTGACTTGTCCTGAGGAAGCGCTCAGTGCACTCAGGTGAGATGTTCTGGCTTTCATTCAGTGGCAGAAATGTGGATATCTAGTGCTGCTGCTGTCATCTAGGTTTATCTGAAAATACTGAAAGGGGTGGGAAAGATAACAGATGCCTTCATTGCCTTGGAGAAGCAGCTGGAGGCCAAGCAGAACTTGCTGGGACTTTTCAGAAAATGCAGAGATTTAGACAACCAAAATCTGCTCTTTACATCTCTTCTTCAGTTGTTCTATGAGTGTGAGAGAGCTGGAGGGCTGTCACATCTGTCCTGCTGGAAGGATGAGTCCAGTTTCTAGAAGAAAGCTGTCTCCTTTGGGTCCCATCTGATGTGGGACAGTGGCATAGGATACAGCTCCATTCCCACCTCACACTGACACCATGTCCTGGTTTGTCTGTTGGGCTTTCTGGGCCACATTAGACCTATATGAGGCTGGGGAGACACAGTGGGACTGGCTCAGAGACTGACTCCCCAATACCCTTTACTGAAGCTGGGCACAGGGCGGAAAACAGAGATGTTGGATCCTGCACCATAGGTGGGGATGAGCTGGCAGAGGTGGAAGCTTCTCAGAAGTTGCATCCTGTCTCATTGGCACAGCTGAAGGGCTAATCCCACCCTTCCCCTCGCACTGGGATGCTGTGAGGATTATCTCACCATTTCCGAGCAGGCTGAGCATTTCTGCGAGGCTGACAGGCGCTCACAGCCGCTGGAAATTAGCTCGCGTTGTCTGCAGAAGATGCATTCATTACCTCGCGCCCCTGGAGGCCCTCTGCGCTGGAAGCAAGAGCGAGGCTGCCGCATCGCTTCCCTGGGCGGGCAAACAAGATGCTGCACCAAGTCTGATGAATATCCACGGGTAGAGACCTTGACAAAGTCATCGGGCCCTTTGCAGCCCCCTTTGCAGCCCCCTTTTCTCTCCACGGAGCTAACTCATGCTACCCAAAACACGAACAGGCTCTCCCCAGCACTCCCATTAATGATGTTTGAGGGCGATGATTCCCCAGCTCAGCTTCCCGCTGCTGCTCATTCCACGGTGCAGGCTTTGCCAGGGTTGCTCCACTCATTTAAAGCAATAGGAGGGCTTTAAAAAAATCCACAGACCCAAATTTAGGAGCCTAATGATGGACAAACAGATTTATTCCTTCCTTGCCTCTCCCCAGAAAAAGAAAAACGTCTTTTTCCAAACCTGTGGGATTATACACGCAATGAGATTGATTGTATATGTAGATATTGCTACGTCTGTTCTGAAAAATCTCAGTAAAAAAGTGTTTCATTTGTTTGATTTTTACCATATTTCTAGTCATTATTCTAGTATTATGAACTCCGCAAGGGAATGTCTCTAAACTTCAGAGTGTCTGAATGTCTCTGCAGTGTTTAACAAGCCACCAAGCCCTGTTAGGTAGGAGACTGCTGCTAGCCCTTTTGTAGGCAGGAAAGCGAATTATTCCCAGAATTATTTAGGGACATTATGGGGAAGCTGGTGAAAAAACTGAGAGTTTGAACCCATTGTCACATTGGTGCCTAATGCTAATGGGGACTGAGATGTTTCTGCTTCATCCATCCATCCAAAAAAAAAAAAAAAAATGGGGGTTTTGAATCACCTGGAACCTGCTCTCTCCTTGTCTCCATGCAAACCTGTGCTTCCTTTAAAGAGATAACTAAGGCCCAGAAAGGACCCCGTGCTGCATCCAATGCCCCTTGACAGGCAGGTAGCAGCAGGGCTCTGAGCAATACTTCTGCATATAAGATCCAGAGCAGGATGCAAATGATTTACTAATGTTTCATCTGGGAATCATAAAGAGATTGAACTGGAGTGAGTAAAAATGGGTTCATAACTAGAGGCTCAGCTCATGAATCAAGACTTTAGAGAAATTTCGAAATTTCACCCTTTACCAGAGTCCCTTCTTGCGCCCAGTGCATCTGTGAGGGAAAAGGAAGGTTTTGCCTCCTGGAAAAAAGGAGAAAAAAATGGAAAAAAAGCCTTCCAGGCAAAAGTCTGGAAGGTTTTTGTGCCTGGGGAATGTGAAGCAGACTGCTGCTGCCATCCAAGTCCCTATCCCGTGAAAGAGACAAAAACACAGTCGTCCAAGTGTGCAGCTGATCCTGGCACACGCTGGAGCATCCTGAACACCACTTGGTGCAGGGAAAAGGGCAGCTTCTCCTTGCTCTGCACTTCCAGCTTGCATTTCCACCCTGTTTTTAAAGAAGGAGAGCGGGGCTTTGCTCAGAGCCAGCTATTAGAGCAGATCAGAGCAGTTTCTGATGCTTAGAAACCCATTGCCAGGCAACTCAGTGCTGCGATGGAGCCAAGGTGCTACTTGTTCTCCTGCTGGGGATAAACATGCCCTTGTTCCAGCTCATAACGAGTCATGACCGGTCAGGACATCTCTAGATGTGTCATGCTGACACAGGCCACCAGCCAAGGCCATTTTGCAGCAGTCCATAGGGCTGAAACCTCTCATCCACAACACACATGTGGTCAAGAAGAGGCTCCACCTGCAGCAAATACCCCAACTGTGATTGCGTCCTGCAATGGAGGGCGAACCACCGTGATGCGCCATTAGCACAGTCGTGATTTTGGCCTCGACCTACTCATCATCCCACTGGGCAACACTTACGCTCTTCTGTTCCAGCAAGACAAACAAATAAGCATTTTATTCCTGGCCATTCCCACTGTTCTGGGGTCCAAGGCTGCTCCATGAGTGTTGATCTCAGAGAAGAGAATCAAGCATGAACAGGTTGCATTTACTAGAACAGGGCTAATTAATGCATCTTTACAACATGATCACTGAGCTGGGGCACGTATGAGAAGACAGAATGTAAAAGAAAGGGGATAAAAGGGAGAAGGTATCGTGGGAAAGGAAAGGGAGAAGTTAAACAATGATGTTTTTCTGTTTGTTTGCTGATATCCATGACACATAGATCATCCTGATTAGAAACTTATTACATATGATCTTTTCTCAGCATGAAGAAACCATGAGTTGGCTATTTCTGTTGCTCTCTAGCTCAAGTCAGGGCCACCCATCACTCAAACTAGGAGCCTCAGCAGACAGAGCACTGACTGTGTTCCCTGGGGGCAGAGCAAAGCAAGGAGATGGTCTGTCTAACAATTGCATGCTGATGGTTACACTGGCACTTCCCAGCCCCGATACGGAGCCTTCTTGGCTCCTTGTGAGACAGAGGTCCCTGGGGGGCATCAGGCCACCGATGTTGTGCGAGCCCCTTAGAAATCCCCTGCCTGAATCTCAATCCTGGCAGCCAGACGTATTGTTTCCTGCATAAGGCCAAGATGAATGCTCTTGGTGGCCAATCCATCCCAGCGCGTCTTCTCCACTCGTTTCATCCCTCTAGGCCCCTGGTGACAGACTCTTGCCATTAGGTATGATGAAGAGCGCTGCTGCCCTTACACATGCACACTCACAAGCTCTGGGAGTAAAGCAGAGAAATAAATCACACCCAAAAAAAAGAGCAAGTGGCTGTGATGAATTAGTAGGTGCTAAATGAACAAAGCGGGAAAACTGGTGAGGGCTTTGCCAGTCTCTTTCTTCACCACAGACATGAAGGCAACGGGCAGCGGGGCTCGCGACGGCTCTAATTCCCCTTTCATACTTTGCCAGGAGTGCTTTCAGAGTCACTTTGTCGATTGAATTTGTCACTCACCATTCTGGAGATAGCAAAGCCGCTTTAGCTGTCTTTATTGCGTGGCTCACGCAAGGCAATTCCAAAGCATCTGTATTCATTCCAAGCAGCATTAGGTAGCTGATGATTCAGCCAGCTGCCGGCAGATAGCTGCGCTCTCCTTGAGATGACTGAGTAATTCCGGAATAACCTAGGGAGTTTGCTCCCCTTTGGTCTCTCTCTGGGTTTATTTATTTATTTTGCGTGGATCCCCGTTTATCACACGGATGCAGGAGCTGAGCCTTAAGCATGGTGCCCTCTTGGGCATGGAGAGTAGGACAGGTCTGCTGCTGATTTTTTTCCAAATTTAAGGTGCATCTCTGCTAGGGAGCAGCTAGGGAATAGGATGGAAGATTGGAAGTTTTATGGAAAAGGAAGAGGGAAGAGGACATTGGCTGTGACAAGAGGGAGGTTGTTTGCACGTGAAGGACCAGGTTTACACCTGCATAACTGATTGGAAATCAGTCGTCATCAAACAACAAAATCTGCCCCAAAGCTTGCAGAATTATTTAACATCGTGGATAGGATAGGATGTATTTCTGCTAACTCCTTCTGCCAGTAAGTTCAGTTTCTTGTCTAAACTGTTGGTCTAACCCCCATCTCCAGTGTCTGAAAAGAGATAGGACCATTTCAGCCCTCCTGAGAGTGGTGTCTGAGATAAGTGAACTTGAATCACCTTAAAGCAGCTCTGATTTCTCTCTGCTGATTACAGAGGGAACTTGATGACAGCCTGGGATCAGACTCTAACTACTAAACAGCCACAAGTCCCGGCTGCAGAGACAATTTCTCTGTCCCTTCCTCTGGGCACTCAGTATTCCACCTTCCTCCTCTCTGAAAACCAAAGAAAAAAAAAATAAAATGAAATTCTGAAGGTGTATCTGCCATTTGCTGCATTTCCTCAGTGACTCCATGCTCAAACCAAGCTTGCTCTGAACACAAGAAATTTTTCTACTGCAGGGCATACAGATTTTCTTTATATGCTTTCATTTAAAATATGGGACCTGTGGCTTTCACTGTATGTCTGTAATGGTATCTCTGGGCTGAAGAGAAGATGGTCCCTCTATCAGAGCATCAGCAAGGGCAGCTTTGGTGGGTCTCATGTGTTAGTCATCACACCAGGCCTTGGGCAGGAGCATAGTGCAGCAGGGAAAGGAATATCCTACTACTGACTACTACTGTGGGCAGTGCAGCTTGATGAAGAAGGTGCAGAGAATATTTCCCACCGGCTGCCCCAGCTCTGTTGAGAGAGGTGCTCACATTCCTGTCTTACGCACAAAACCCTTTCCTACCTCTCTACCTGACCAGTGTTCACAGTGTTTGAATTGAAAGGGGATAGAATACAGAGCTCTTCTATAAGCAATTATCCCATGAAGTAGAATGGTCTCACCTTCCAAAAATGTACGTTCCGCTTTGTAAGATGCCATCCATTGCCTGATTTCAGTCCCCCATAGCAGGCTTTGTTTTGGGGAGCTTTAGGAGAACTTCTCCATCATTGCTTCAAGACAGAAAAAGGATGGTCTCCTCCTCTAAGGGTCCATTTGCCCCAGAGGTACCATTGTGTGGAGCCCTGGAGTTATTGCTATGGTTTGCTGGTTCAGAACACAGGGTCCAGAAACGTCCTCCTGAGACAAACTGTAGCTTGACAGATATCTATCTCCTTCCAGATAACCATGTCCTTGCACTGACTCTACATCTGACCTTTCCCCATCAACATGAGTTTAATTTCCTTTCAGTTGCACTTCGGAGGAGAGGAATGAAACTGTCCTTCAGGGCCAAGGAGTGATGCTGGGTTATCCAGGGCCTCCTGACCACCTCTGGCTTCGTTGAGAGGAAAACTCTCCTCTCTGCAAGGCAGGGAACAGAAGGGAGAAGATGAAAGGGGAAGAGAGAGGGAGCGTTTCAGGCTTGTAATTCAGTTACAGCACAGCGAATCGATTTGCTGCACCTCAGAGGCCCATTTGTTTTCACAGGAACGCAGGAAGAGGACCGGCGATTGCAAGAGAAGGTTCCCAAATGCAGCAGGCTGGGAAAAGAGGCTGCCCTGCAAGTGCTCTCCCAAGTGCTGGTTCAATTGCATGGATGCTCCACGCTTGCTGCATCCTGCAAGCAGGAGAGGTGAGCTAGGGACCAGGTGAACACACCAGCCAGTCCCTGCCAGTCAGCTCAATGCACTAGAAAAAAAAAAATGAAACACAACAAAACAAAACAAAAACATTGATTTGGTCATCTATTTTTTGTCAACTACAAAGGTAGGAAGCAATTCTTGGTGTCACAACCCTGAACTTGAACCCTTGAATTCGCCTTTAAGAATGCCCAGATGAAGGGGGAAGATAACTCATACGGTTTACGGCTAAGCCCAGCTGATGTGGTATCAGGACTAGCGACTATTTGCTTTGACCAAGCTGAGGAAAGATGAATCTGGGCTGAAAAATTACCCAGAAAGACTGTAGTACAAACAGGAAGAGATATAAACAAAAAGCAAGTGAGGAGAAAGGAGTGGGTTGCACCTCAGAACCTCAAGTGAACACTGGACATCAATGGTTCACAGCCCTTGTCCTTTAAGGGGCAGGTGGGCATTCATAGGGTGATTGGCTCATCCTGTATGAGATGGAGATCCTGGCCCATAACTTCCAGCAGGAACAAGTACAGTGCAGGAGAAGCCCACTGGTGTCTGGTGCTCCTCAGCAGGGCATCCCCTGGCTTGTGGCCAGGAGAGAGATGAGATGTGCTGGGATGAGATGGGTGAGAAGGGACACAAGCAGAACCAAACCCGAGAAAAGCCTGCACAAATCTGAGAAACAACATTTTTGCTGGTATCATACAGAGGGAGCATCACTGAGGGTCAAGGCGCAGGGATAGAGATGGATATTACTGCCCCATATGGGGATTCACTGGCAAAAGAAACCTGGATTCCATCTCTAAACTGGGAGCGGAGAAGCAACCCTTAGGAGGCCTTGTCTTGGTCTAGCATCCCACTGTGCTATCTGTGATATGAATTCTTCATTTAGAACGTGTTTTTTGAAAACAAGGTGGTCATAACCCCAAAAGGGAGCTAGGAGAACTAGAAATACACTTTCTTTGGGCAAGTGTAAATTCCTTCTTTGGAGCCTTTATTATATTTCCAGCACTGCAGTTAGGAATGGAAGCTTTTGCTTTGCTGGGGCATGCTGCTGCCTACCCTGCTGTTTTCAGTTTAATCTTGTCTTATATTTAACACAGCCCTCAAGGTACCGGAGCAACTCACAGACACAAACTGTTCGCAGAAGGATAAATGCAGGGAAACCCTATGGAGCACTTAGAAACCAAGGATACAAGAGCGTGAGTCGTGTTTCCTGCTCGTCAGATTCAGTTTGTGGCATGATATCACTTAGTTCTGGGTGCAAGTGGAGAAGCGTCTCCTTAGAGACATCAAGCAAAACCTTTCTGGCACATAACTAGCAGAGGCAAAGGAGCCCACAATTGTCAACTTGTCCCATACTGTCACAGGTGCATGTCAGACCCTCTGGGAGTTTGGCTGGAGGTTGCTCTTGGGGAGGAGTTTCCTAGTTTTGGGACTTTTAAGATGGAAGATAAAGCTCTATAGAACTTCCTTGGAGATGTCTCCTTCCTCTGGGTGTGACTTTGTCCAGGTAACATTCTTGATGGGAAACTTCTGAGAACTTCTTTCAGTCATGCTGGTTGGCCAGAAACTGTTCTATGCCTCATAACCAAGGGACAAGGGAGCTGGAGAAAGACACAGGAGAAAAGGGCAATCTCCACAACACCCTCTTGAAAAATACCCAACATGATCATTCTGAATGTCTCCCATGTCATATTCCTGTCGCTACACACAGACATAGCTCACACAGTCCTCTATCATTTCCCTACAGTAAGAGTCATTGCATTAAGAGATACTTGCCCAAGGGGCCACAGATAAGGACAGGAATTTGCCTGCCTAGGTCCTTTTGCTGGTGGCCTTTTGGAAAACCTATACCCCTCTCCCACAAGGAATTCTTGCTGCCCAGCTGTTATCTACATTTATCACAGGGGATGTGCTATCCAAAAGCATTTAAGAAATCTGCTTGCTCTCTGCAGCCTGCTCCCTTTTACCAGATATCTTTGTCCACAGCCCAGTGAGATGGACGAGGATTGGGCTGTTTTGCACCATGGTCCTGTGAGCAGAGGCCACCTCCGGAGCACCCGGCTGCCCCGGAGTCCCCTCTGCAGCCCAAGGATCCTCTGATGTATTTAATGTGGATGCGGTGATAACCGCGGTGGAGGGTTCCCTCTACTGGCTTGAAAACCAATGTCTCGGAACCCACGGAGGTTATTTACATGAAGCAAAGTCTTTCTCAGAGGCTCGGAAGGGACCTCCCTCCTCGACTCCTGTGGGCATGGAGGTGTCTTGTCCTCACAGGCAGCAGAATTTGTCAGGGCTGAAAAGGGGGCAGGAATGGCCGTGGTGTGGAGGTAAATCCTACAATGTAATACTGTAATGTTATAATTATAGGGATACAAACCCTATAGCAGGGTTTGTATCAGGTGTCCCATAGCGTCCTCAAGCCGTCACACCCTTCTGATACCTCTCGGCACCCTTTTTCATACCCAGGCTCCTGTCCCACAGTCTTTGTCGCACCCCATCCCCATTCCATTCCCATCCCATTCCCAAGCACCAAATCTCCCTTTCCCCTTCCTCCGTTCGCAGTAACTTGCAATGTACTTTGGGATGCATCTCTCCTCCAGCCACACATGCATGGTCCCTGCCAAGGCAATATGACATTAGCATGACCCATCCTCTGTCCTATCCCTGTCTTATCTCTCTAACCTATCCCTCTCTCCAAGAAATACTGATAAAAGAAAAGGATGGGGAAAGGGATAAAAGCAGGAGTGTAATTTTACTAAAGTATTTAGTATTTAACCAGGCCAAGCTAAAACACCAGGTGAAGAAGGAGAAACACTAGCAGGCTGAAGATGCAGTGACCAATAGGAATAAAGTGGAAACTCCTCCCTGATATTTGTTCAGTTATCTCTGCTCCATCCCTCCTCTATGAATACCTGTCTCTTTCCTACTCTCTCTCCTTCCTTCTTCCCACCTCTGTCTCTATTGCTATCAAAGTGAAATTTATGAACAGCTCGAGGCATTGGCGATTTCCTGGATTTCAATATAACTTCTTGCAATCTTAAGTGAACAGCTTGGTTGCTCCTGCTTGTCAGGGAATTTAAATTGCAAATTGAGTGGTGAAATGCAGCAGCCGAGGGTCTGTATCAGTGACTTTGGAGAGAGCAGCTATCGCTTAGCAACTGGAGCGCAGGAGGGAGGCAGCATCCGACACGGCGGCAAAGTTGGCATCTGGGACATCCCCTGCCCCTGCGTGGCACTGTCAAAGGATGCAGGTGTCAACACGCCCTGTCTGCAAGTCGTATTTCCCTCCTGATCCCAGATAGAGTTCAGCACCGTGGGGCATGAAGGTAGGGAGTTATGGCAAACTGCCTCGCTTTGCAAGGGAAATGTTTGCAGTTTTAGCACATGCCGGGTAGATGTCACAACCCTGGCACATGGGGACCTGGATGTTGGCATGACCCAGGTCACGATGAGTACAGGAGAACTAGGTGAAACTTGCTGGCCACTCCATGGATGCTAGATGAAGGAATCCATAAGGGATTTAGAGGACTTGGAATGCAAGGAGACACTGAGGGATTGGGGTTTCATCAGCCTGCAGAAGGCTGCCTGCTTCTAGGGGCACCTATTTGCTGTCTTCCCTTATCTCCAAGAATTTTTGGGAAAGCTGGAGCCAGACTCCTCATAGATGCCCAGCAGAAAGGCAACATCCAATGGTCACAAGCTATAAAAAGGGAAATTCCACTGCACATAAGGAAAAAGTCTTTGCAGTGAGGATGGTTAAGACCACAGCCCAGAGAGGTAGAGGATCTCCATCCCGGTAGATTTTAAAACTTCAGCTCGAGTTACCTGGTACAACTTTGAGCTGGAGATGGAACTGAAGACTCTATAGGTCTTTTTCAACCTAAATTATTCTCTAATTCTAACAATCTTTTCTTTTTTTCTTTAAAAAATACTTAATTTGCTAAAACATAAATGTTGCCAGAAACTAAATCAGATAAGAATCCTGAGAGATCCCTTAGGCCTCCCTCTCACTCCATGCAGATTCCGAGATATCCAAACAAGCACTGACACCTGCTCCCTGCACCTTTTCTTGCAGCCCTCCAGGGAGGGATATTCTACACCTCTCCCAGACGGTGTTTCAGCACTTCCCATCTTTGCTGTTAGAAAATATTTTGAGAAGTCTCACCCGAATGACCTTCAGCAAAACTTAAACCCGTAATATTAACAATCAGCTTGTACTTATTGCTTGATATCCCTAACCTTCCAAGTTAGTGTCATTTACAGGTACAATAAACTACAATATCCTGAAACAGACGGTTCCACGTGTCTTTGTTCCTCTGCATTAAAAATGACAACAGCCGCTGATGCAGAATCGAAAAGGCCAAAAGGGAAACAAGTTCCTCCTTGAGTGCCCATCCTGGTTATAGCCCCCAAGATTAACAAGCGAAAGAGGCTGCTCAAGTTTGTCTCACACTAGACATCTCTATCATGGAGAAACAGAACTCTGTGACTCAATAAACCTAGTTTAAGGCCTGTGAACCTGTTCATCTTTCCCAGGTAGGTGCTAGGTGTCACAGGTGAGATTTATCAGAGCTAGTTCCCTGCATGGTCTGCCAAAGGAGAGAAACAGAAGAATTCATCCCATCTATTTCAAATATCTATTTCCAGAGGAGATGAATTGCTCCATAGCAATGTCTGTTCTCTTCCGTAGCTGTGAGAAAGGAGATTGATTGAGGGAATTCTTTGACATGCTGTGGAGGGGACTTATCTTAATGTAATTCCATGTGTAAATCATTCCATGTGTAAGTGTCCAAGGAAACTTCTGAAAGGAATTTTTATACAGCAATATAAGGCCAACAGGTACTAAGTGCACCACCCATGGCCATTCAGGGCCATGAAACAGAGATAGGGCATGAAATACATTTTTCCTGTGTCCCGGAACAGTGCTCTAGACACAAGATCATCTCTCCTGTCATTAAAATATCTCACAGACTGTGATTCATACACAATAGTGACATTTATATGCCCACCCCTCATTCTCCATGGGCACAATATTATTTGATGCTTGGTCCAAAAAGCTGGCATTAATGTCAGTTATTAGCAGCCTGTGAGTCCTCCTGCAGAAGCAGCTGCATTTTCCCAGTCTGTGCACAATTCTCTTAAATCCCACACTTCCCTTAGAAGGGTGTTGGCATCTGCTCAGCCCCTTGTCAAACATTTGGTGATGTTAACACCTTGAACAAGAGATAAAGACACGTGAGGCGCTTCCCTTATTAAAGGAATACAGACTATCAGGAGGGCAGGTAGTTAGCATGACTTTGAGAGATGCGTTCGACAAGAGGATACTCTCTGTGTGTCTGCATTTCCTCCTGGCTAACAAGGAAGCAGCTGGTGCCAGGGCTGCACATTGCACATCAGATGGCCAAGAGTTTTGTGGGATAAGCTGAGAACATCCAAGGGCAGCAGAGATGCGGAGGAAGCCCTGGTTCTGGCATCAGTGGAATGCCCCTTTGCCACAAGGCCTATCAACTGTAGTCAGATTTGACTTACCTGCTAGCATCCAGATATCTAACATTAGCTCCAAATTGAGGGAGAATCTGGTGTTTCCCAGAATCAAACATTTCTGCCACTCCAGGAGAGGGCAAGATGCTCCTTTGAGGTACAACCTTTATGACCAGTTAGTCTTTGTGCTCCTCATTTCTCCTCATGGGAGAGCAAGGTGAATGTGCTTTGTTTATTAAGCCTGGGGTTTGGGCTGCCTTTTATCATCTGTGAAAAACTCCAGGGTAGAGAGGTCTCAACAGAGCTCTCCACAAAGTGCCTCCACGGAAAAGAAATCCCTATCCCTGGGAAACCTAGTGCATAAGTCTGGCCATCCCAGGGCAACCTGAGGGCAGTGGGACAACATCTGGGGGAACTGCAGAAATCCAGGCACGGACCCCAGCAATGATGAGATTTTGGCAGTAAAACCAGATTTTGAGCTTAAAGCAGCCACCACAACTCGCCTCCAAGGCTGTAGCAAAGATTTGTGCAGCCGTGGACAGTGCTATACACTCGGGCTAGAGTTTCAGAGCCCTGTGATTTTAAATCCCCTACGTCTCATTTTCCAAAGCCCAGACACTAACAGGGGGGCTCTCTCCCTGCAGGCTGAGGTTAATTGGCTTGTGCTTTTAAGAGGATAAAGCTGCTGAGACTCGGAGTCAGGGCTGTTCTCCAGATTTCCATTATAATCTACATTGCGGGAAAATAGCTTTCCTGATCAAATCATCTGTCCTCTCAGTACAGAGGATAAAGAGCTGGGGATGTAGGAAATCTGTAGAGTAGGAAATCTGTAGAATGTCTGTGTGTGACCTTGCTAGACAGAGGGGAAGAAGAGGCAATGAGTCTTCTTCACTGCATTGAATGAAGTGCTTGAAGGCACCCCTGCCCAGCCAAGTGTCCTAGGAGCAGAAGGAGAAGAGACTTGGTGCTGCGGATCAACAACAGCCACTGCAGAACCAGGGCATTTCTGAGCCTGGTTTCATGCATCCCTTGATGATCAGAAGAGGAGAAGCAAGCTGGTACATGGGAATGGGAGTTCACTGGGAAGGAATGTGCATCCTGGCACCAAGAGCAAGAAACAGGTAGGAATTGTGGCACTCCTGACCCATGAGAACTGTCTGAATCTTGCATATTTTTATCCACAGAAACCAAAGGATCACAACTGCTTTCAGGACTGATGGCTTTTTCATGGAAGAAGTGGTTACCCAAAGAGAAAAAAAAAAAGTGTGAGGAGAAGAACAAGAAGGTGAGATTGATAGTGAAAGGCTAGTGTGAGGCATGAGGCATATTTCACCTCTTCACTCACCACCTATGAAATGGGAGCAGTGAGGTTTGTTCACCAGATTTGGCATTTTCAAACTTGTTTTGTTTTCTTTTGTTTTGTTGTTGTTTTTGTTTTTTTCTGGTCAGCTCCTAGCTAACTGGCCAACCTCACCATTTTCTCCCTATCCACCTGCACGTTCATCCAGGCTCTTTCAACTCTCCATTTCTTTGAGTACTTATTGGCCTTGTATGCTCGGTGTTTGATCTTCCCGTGTGGACTCCCATCCTAGTCCTGGCTCTCACAAGCATGCAGCTGCTGAGTACACATATTTCTTTACCTCTTGTATCTCCCTGCAGCAAGCTTTTATAGCACTGAGGGACAGTGTGGGCCATAGTCAAAATAGCCTACCTAATCATTTCGACTTTCTCTCAAAATTCTTTGGGAAAGTTCTGATCTTCAAAACAGACAGGATCAAAGCCTTTGGTGAAGTTGCTCAATTCAGCCTGCTTCCTATGGACAAACATAAGGGACCAGCAGCCTTTAAATCCCTGCAAGAAAAATGCATACCTGATCATATGAGTCCAGACACTTTCAGGAAACAGGAGGACTCCTTGTTGTCATTGCACCGAAGTCAGAAGCAGGAGATGACTCTCAGCTGCAAAGCAGAGTCTTCCTACAACTTCTTTCACAGGAGTTTCCTTTCCAAGGACCACCTCATCCATTCTATAACGTCACTTAGGACTGGGAAAAACAAAAGAAAACAAATGTTGAAATTTCTCTCATGCTGCTAGGCTTCTGCCTGTAAAGATTACAAGCTATGTGTCACAGGGGTGATTTGTAAGAGGAGAGAGGATGCTTACTGCAGTAAATTACACTCTGCTTCTTTGTGTTCTCCTGAAATTTCAATTACTGAGCTATTCTTTTACATCTAGCTTTTCTATAGGTTTCTCTCATTTAAACAATGAACAGAAGAGTTCAAGTTGTTTTTTCTTTTTTTTTCTCTCCCAGGTATCTTAAGGTTTCACACTGCCCTCATTTTACCTGAGTGCTTTATATTCTGCATATGTGTGTTTTTCTGTATTCATTTTTTTTCTGCTTTAAGCTATTTTATAACATCTTACTCTTGATTAAGGTGCTGCTGCAACTATTTTGGTCTTAGAAAGAAGACTGCATTTATGAAATGTTGCAGTTTTTCCCCTCCATGGTGTGTCACTCTTTGACCTGAACCACCAACATCCTCACTTGGAAAAGTGGCCAGTGTAGCTGAAAAGGAGACTTCCAGCATGGATGCTGACGTTATTTAAGGATGGTCTGCATCACATAGACAAGGAAGAATGGTGCAACAGCCTCTGCTAAGACATGAAGGTTAGTCTAGGGGAATGACAGAGCAGGAGGCTGAGATGATAGACACATTTTCCTGCAGAAGGAACTCTTCTCTGCACCGTCACTGCCACAGAATCCATAGGAACCAGGGCAACACTTCTAACAGCTCCTCAATCTGCCCCAGCCTTTTTGCTGAGTGAGCTCATTAGTCCCCAGCATGGGACAACTATAGGCAGATCAAGAGCATCTAATACACCTGACATGCCCAAGTCCAGCCTAGCAGGTATTTTGGTGCTTACTTTACTTCCTTCAGCATTTGACAAGGGACTACATAGTCAGGGCTCTCCACTGTCATAACCAATTTTGTATGAGCAGTCCTGTCTTATTGTCTTGGTAGTTAACAATATACAGCATAACTCTGGCCATTGCACATCTTGGACTGTTTCCTGGTTTTATTGTTGGCTGAGATAATGTTTATGTCTGAGTTCAGCAAGCTGCACATTTCCTCATCTTTTCACACAGTGACGATTGCCACTATTTGTCAGGCCAGGAGAATACCAGGGTGATTTGCCATAGACAGGACAACAAAAGAAAACAGAAAGGGAAAAGGTGATGTTTACTGCAATAATATGATTTTTTTTTCTTCAACATTAGTGTGCTCAGCACTAATGCATGAAGATCAATAACTTCCAGGTAATACATAGTGGAGTTCAGAGAGAAATTTAACAGATGACATAAAAAAAAAGACCTGTATTCATGGGGTCAGTAGTAAGAAAGCACTTTGCCACACTGTGCTTCTCTTCATAAAACCTGTAAAAGCACAGACTAAAAATGAGCTGTGTAAAAGATATACAATAGCCGTGAACCAAATTCTTCTAATCCAGTTTGATTTCTCAATAACTATAGGCGGTTGGGTACCTCTGGGGATAGGAACACTGATGGTGAAATTCCAGCACATTTGTGCCCCTCGTCATAATACCCTTATCAGCAGTGATGACTTGAGCTTTAATTGTAGCAAGATGAGGATTTCTGCAATGTCATATCATGTCAATAGGGCAGGGCAAAAGTTAAGATCAGGGCCCTCTGACTTGATGTGTAAACTTGAGGCTATCAGTAAATCACATTCCCCATTCTCTGTGCCAGCCAAACCAGAACAGCAGTAGAGACCCATCAGTAATATTGAGAACTTTGCGAATCACCATGAGCAAAGTGCATTGAAAACCTGGGGTGAAAGACATGGGGGAGAAACAAAGCATCTTCCTCACTAAACTCCTTAGCCATGGTAATTCTGCACGGCCATCATTCACAGGAAGAATGTTTTATTTAGGAGGGAATAATCACTTCTTGCTGCCAAACATGAAATCCAATTATGCTGTGAACTAAAGGCTGTTTCAAAAGGTTTATCATTTCTTAGCCTTATCCTCATCAGTTGTGAAGGCAGTTTTTCTCCCTTTTTTCCTTCACTTCTGAATGAGTTTAGTCCCTTCTCCCCTCTCCATCTTCCCCGTGTGCCAAATTTCCCTTTCTCTGTAACACAGTTAGAAGGCCTTTGCCTTAGTTTCCTCTTACACCTTTGATATTTCCTAACATAAATCAAGACAATGTTGTTAGCACTACTCTGACTTTAGCATTTTCCATTGGTTATGAGACACAAGGCCATGAAAGCACTGAATTGCAGCAGATTTTTTTGCTTCTTCTTTTTTTTTTTTTATTGTTTCTTCCTCTGAAATAGATCCCTGACTGTTCCTAGTCCTTGTGAAGTATCCATTCATGGGTAAAATGTCTTCCCCTTCCCATTCCCCTTTTATTTTTCCTTCCCTCTAGAACAATAAATAGCATAGCAACCCAAGTATGAGAAAAGAAAATGAAAGAGTGCTTGCAGTCCCTCAAACTCCTCTCTACCCTTGGCATTAAAGTGGAAAAAGAAAGTTGCGGGCTCATTGGGATTCAGAATTTGGAGGCAAAAGAACTATGGTCTCTTCATAGTGCTCCAATGAATTTTTCACATGAGTAAAAATCCAGGAAACATATCAGTGAGAAGAGGTTGTCCAAAAACTGACAAGAAGGAAGATGGATTGAGAATGGGGATTGATAGAAGTCCCGTTACTCCA
Organism: Crypturellus tataupa; assembly: GCA_034781795.1. Classification (NCBI taxonomy): domain Eukaryota; kingdom Metazoa; phylum Chordata; class Aves; order Tinamiformes; family Tinamidae; genus Crypturellus; species Crypturellus tataupa. Next base: position 1,306,319 of record JAWLRI010000771.1, read on the forward strand.
AAGAAATGTGTAAAGTGTTGTCCCTAAACTAGGGACAACAAAGAAATTGAAGGAAAGAAAATTCTCTCTCGCCTGTCAGTAGTGGATAACACAGGGAGCAATTGTTTTATATAATGTCAAGGATGGTTCAGAATAAAAATTAAAAAAAATAAAATAAAATAAAACCACTTTTGGGGCATCAGTGTGTTTGCAGAGGTTTTCTGAGAGGTGATGGCAGTGGGTAAAACCACCACCCTTGAAAGACTGTCAGGGCACTAAAGATGTGCAACTGCTAGAAAATAATTAGGTGGAAACCTAATTGGTATCTGCCTTGGTATCTCTCAAACATTTTGCTGTCCTAATTTTCAGAGACTAAAGAAGTCTCCTGATCTGTGAACTTGCTCTGTACTAGCCTTGTCTATGCAAGGCCTAGGGCATGCCCCCATGCACAATATGTTTCTCCTGACATGGTAAGATCTTTTATACTGGCTGGAGAAAACATTTGACAGTGGGACCCAGACAGAGGAAAACAGTTTGTCCTGTGTCCAAACAAGCAGCCCAGAAAGATGGCCATGACTTTAAGATGACCACTTAAAAATAATGCAGAGGAAATTGATGTCCTCCAACTTAAAGTGTCTCTCCTTGAGTTCCTGCAGGTTCTGCAAGGTATTTTTTTCCTCTTATGTTATGGTCCAGATGTCACGGCTATAGGCAGTGAGAAACACTCAAGAGACAGACAGATCCATATGCACAGGCATGCATTAAATTGAGCCTTTGATGTGAACGTTTTCATATGAATGTTGTTCCTTGTGGAGTTTGTGCTTCTTCTCCTGTAGAATAAAGTGGAAAGTTCCCAAATCCCAGTATTAGAACCCAGTATTGAAAGAGCTCAGCTCACAAAACTAAAGAGGTGTCTCCTTTATGTCAAAAAATAGGGGTCTCTGACTTCTCCTTTCCCTGCAGTTTTACCAGCCTTAGTCAGAATTTTTGACAGTTGGGAAGTCCAAGATAGATGAACTTCAGTTTTTTCTTCCCTGCATCTCTGATACATTAGTTAATGACTAAAAAGCACTTTGGAGTGCTATTACTATTAGACACCATTCATACAAATGCTGGTTTAAAAAAGATATTTGTTACCTTTCAATCCCTTTTGCTTTGTTAAAAAGAAGGTAACTGGCCTCGCTAAAAAGCAGAAAGGAAGAGCTGAGTTTGGCACTGCCATGGGTAGAGGATGGTGTTGTCCTAAGAAGGTAAAAGAGTGGGAAGTACAGGAAAAGTATGATGATGCTCTCACTCTTGCAGTGTTGCATGAATCAATAGGACTGGAATTGGTAGGGTCCTGATGTATATGCAGACACATATGTGCAGATAGGTGTATCAATCTCAACAGCCTCAGTAAGAAATGTTGAGATTCAGCTGTGTAAATAAAATAGACAGTTTCTGTCCATTTTATATATTGAGTCATATCGCATCTGGCCTCCAGTTGCCACTGCAGCAGGATAAGGACCTTAAATTCCTATTTCAAATCTGCCAGTTCCATGTTAATGTCTAGAAGCTGATCAAATAGATCTTGGCACCTACATTCAGGTGGTTGAATGGTAGGATTCAGGCAGGATTCAGGTAGTCATGAAACCAGCCAAGGACTTAGATTCACCTCTAGGTAAAGAGCTAATAACCAAATTACATCTAGATAACTGGGTGTCTGGGCTCATGTTATCAACCCTGTAGTTCTAGTCAGTGGAATCAGAGGAGTTCAGGAAACTACCCAGCTTACTCTGGAGCTGATTCTTATGTGGGTCAGTAAACCTATTCTATGTTGGATACATCTCCACTGGTTTATAAGGAAAGCTTAGGCACTCATCTCACATAAAGATATCTGAACCATGGACATCTATTCCTCTAAATTTGTTGCAATGCTATTTTGTGTGCTCGTGGCAGCTAAGATTCAGCCGGTGGCTACAGACAGGAATTCCTGAACTTGCTTGAATTGTATGTCCATTTCCCTCCTGACCTTTCTGAACAACAAGGAGTTGTTCTGAGCCTCTTCAACCTATGAAAAGATGAACTCTAAGATTTGAACCTCCCTCAGGTCAAACAGATAAGCAGATACCTGCCAGATACCTGCCAGAGAGCTGAAGGCCAGATGATAGCTGAAAGCCAGGTAATTGTGGATTTACAGCCCTTTAAAGGAAAAAAACAAAGGCTTCTGTAGGGCATTTCTGAGTCCCATTTAGCAGTACATCAAGGACCAAGGAAAGAAAGAATTAAGAAGAAGAAGCCTAAATAGGAGGTGTTCTTTGCATTGGGAACCAGTGAGGACCAAGACTCATGTCAAGTCACAGCAATTCCAGCAAGGCACAAGTTGCCCTGAGATCACACTTCCCTAGAGCCCTATAGTGCTTCTCGACCTGTATCCCCAACAGTATTACTGCCATTTTCCTCTCCAGCTTCATTTCTTCTCTGATGGTTTCACCAGGCTGACACTTGCTTGTCTACCCACCCCATGTAAGCAGAAAACAAAGTTGATGACAGTCGTCTTCATCTCCCATTGATCATCCCTCCCTGGCTCTTTTCACTTTGGCTTAATGGAGCCTGGAGATGCTCATTTTGCACAGCTGTCCTCTCAGAATGAACATCATTTACACAGACCAAAGATATTACTCTCACAAAATAAATTTGCTAAACTGCTATTGCCCTATCTTCCCATTTTTATCGAGCTGGGGTTGCATTAACATTAATGAGATGTTAAAGGAGAAAGAAAAAAAAGGAAGAAAGAAAGAAAAAATGGTCTTCCTGAGCAAATAATAACTATTCACTCACAATTCAGAGGAAAATTATGGCTCTGTTACATGTTTGAATCTTTCTGTGGGATTTCGCTCCTCATTTTGCTAAATTATGTGCAAATGATGGAAGCCCATACATATACATAAATGCGTACTGCAAAGTTGAAATGTTTTCTTAGCCTGAAAATTATTTCCTATTTCGGTGCATCTGTATCTGTTTTTCTTTCTCTTGTTCCTTTTCTTTCTGCGGGATGCAGGTGAGGGGAAATTCTCCTTTCTCCCAAGGAGTCTTTGGTTGCCTGGGGCAGAGAAGTCATTTCATGACTCACTGGACTGTCTTCAGAGACAATACAGAAATTTCTGTCTGGGCATGCAAACCAAAAAGGCTGTTACTGAGGCCAACCAACTCCCTTGGTCCTGGCTGCTTAGGGACAACAGTGCACAGGAGACCTACTCTGTCGCTCATCTGAACCCCATCAAAATTGTTTTTCCCATCAATGGGGTTGTACAAGGTAAATGCCTAATTTTCCCCGTGTTCTCTGCTGTGCCTGCTTTGGCAGTCAGTTTGCAGTCAGTCATTCCAGTCTGGGCAATCTGTGTTTTATTTTCCGACCATATGGGTATTTCCCTACTGTCTTCCTCTCCTGTTCCTGCAGGTTTAAAATTAACCACAAAATACACAACTCTTGTGAAGGGGAAGTGGAGGGGAATAACACAGGTGTAAATAGAAGACTCTTAAGTTATTTGGACTTCCTTGAAAAAGCAGTCCTAATTGGAGACATTTCTTTGTTGTGGATGAGCTCAGACTGTGCACATCCCACTGGGGACCTGACAAGGTACCGTGATGCTGGTCAGATGAAGCTCTAATGCTCACCCTTCCCACTTCAGAAAAATGGGCTGACAGCACTTGAACCAAAGGAGAAGTCTGCTGAGACAGACACCTTTATGACATGTCTGTACCTGTTTCCATAATACACTAGTATATGCTGGATTCCTGAAAATATATATATATATATATAAAAAAACATGCAACATGTCTTATATATATAAAAAAGTCCAAACTGCAGTTACCTCTTTTCCCAGGGGAGAAGCTATGGCAAAGGCTGTCTTAGAGATTCATAAAGCATCAGCCAAGCTGATAAACAGACCTAAACCCTCCCTGTTGTGGCAGAACGGATGAGGGCACAGTGTCTGCTCTGACTTTGGCTTGTTGTCTTTGGTAACCTTTTCTACCGTGTTTTCCATGGGTATGCAGATGCCAGATGATGTGAAACTACCAAAGGGATTCATGTTGGCTGCTCACAGAAAAATCACATAGTCTAGCATGGTAGATTTGTCCTGAATTTACCACTTTGAATTGAAAAAATTCTGTCTCCCACCCAAATTCACCTTCAGACCAAATGCTTTTCTGAGGGCCCTTCATTTCCCAGATCCCACCGCAATGTCAGACAGCCAGCTTCATGGGGGAAGAGAAAGTCAACAACCATCAGACTCCATAGTATTAATTCCCTTATTTATTCTTTTATCAGCTATAACGCCTACCTCTAAATATGAATAACCACTGGGTGCATTACATGGAACATGTGAAGCTCTGAATTCATCTGAAATTATGGCCAGTTTGAATACCTATTTTGGCATCCTGGAAAACGACTACAGATTTATTCTGGACTAGTCATTGACTCTCCTCAGCTAGTCTGGAATTTCTCTCCACACTTGCCACAAGGCAGTCCTATTCTAAACATTGTTTTATTCCACTCAGGCTTACACATACTACCTTTTCTTTCTTATTAATCCAGAGCCTCTACTTGAAAAGCTTGGCTAGATCTGCTCCACACCAGGACATGGGTTCATTCTCCACCTCTTCATTTTCTGATAAACTCCTTAGCAAATCTCACCTCTGTGTCAAAGCCTGCTAAAACATCCCTGCACCCTGGAGCTTTGCATAGCTTTGGGTTTCCAAACAAAAGCCTAGTTCATTGTTTTACAGCCCCTTTAAAGTCTGACCTAAACCCCAAAGTCTAGGATACAAGATGGTGTCAGGATTACTTCTCTATTTGGCAGGAAAAGTACATCCGAAAAGAACAATTAACACTTTGTTAATGTGCCAAGGAACAGACTGATCTGCATGTTGGCCAAAGGCAACAAGCAACTGCTGTTTACCTTGATGCATGCTAACGTGGGGCAGTTTTGATAGCAGAGAATATTCCTAGCCTTAAAGCACAGTGAGAAGCAGACAAGAGGTTCTCCTCTAATTTTACATCCTCTCCATTAACAGGGAAAACATAGAAAGTCAGCAGCAGAGCCCTGCCATCATACTCCTACCTGATGAATAACAATGCAAACAGCAGCAACAAAAGCAATAAAAACTCAGGAGTGGGAAAATAGATGAACTGGGTTGATCTCATCTGCATGGGTCAACACAAAGTGCCTCTCTCTGAGGACACTCAGGTCCAGTTCACCTCTCTGCTGCTTTTGCAGTCATTAATATGCATGCCCATCTGGGGTTCCAGGCTGGATGCAGTGGTCTTTGATGTTTCTGTCACCAAATGTGATACAATACTTCATCACAGAATAAAAGAGTTTGCACAAGTCTCTCCATACCAGTCTTGTCTGCAAGTTCTGCTTCAAGTCAAGCTCAAGGATGCCCAACGCATAAGGTAGATTCCAGCCCATGGATCTACTTACCTCACCGTCCTGTTTCCCACTCCACAAGAGCCTTGCTTCATACAATGCCCTATGCCCTTTAATACCAAACAGCATTGGTAGATGTTCACTTACATCATTTTCATCCTACCAGGGACATCAGGTTCATTTTACCAGTCTGGTTCCCTTGTCACCTTCCTCTTACCCCAGAACAGGTCATTGCTCCCTTCCTGCCCTGTGGTTGTTCCCTATGAAGGAATGCATCCAAAGTGCATCATTTTAAATGAGCAATGTCACAGAGGGACATTATAAATCCCTTTATAATCTCATGATGGGTTAGAGCAGAAAAGAATGTTTTGGCTTAGATGCTACTGCACAACTTCAGAGTTTAAGAAAGTCAATGAAATGTAAGAGAAATTTAATAAACAGAGAGGCAATTCTACAACATTCACTTCAGATAGAAGGCACTACAGCAATAAGGATGAAAAGTAGATGTAGACAGATGGACAGACAGACAAAAATACAGACAGACAGATAGATGATAGGTAGTATTCTGTATATTAAAGCTGTGGACAATACATCACCCATTCCCTCTCTGCTTTCTTATTCCTCCTCTTTTTAAATTATGTCTATTGCTCCAGTGAAATTTATTACAATGTAAGCAATAATGATTTTTTAAAGATATTTTTTAAGCAGAGGTATGAGGGCTCCCCAATAACAAATGGATGAAGATGTGAAAGCTTATTGGATTGTCATGTTGGATACATTATCCCCAGGGCTCTGAATGAAGAATTAGACCATGGAGATCTTATTTGACATTAGATGTTTCAATTTCTTCAAGAACATTAGGCATGTTGGATTCAGCACTGAATTCAATAATAAACAACAGTGTTGACCCTCCCCCCTTCCCCTTTTACCCCTTAGCATTTTAAGTCAGAGACACGTTATTAAGATTTATTTTACATTTTTATTATTACACTCACAAGAAAAGAGAGATCATATTTGCATAATTCATTTTTATACAAATCTTTATGTATTACTTACAGCTGCCGTTTCTCCTCCTTTAATATATGTGTTTGTATGGCAGTAAAACAATGACATTTGACAATACACAGAAAATGATTTAGTTCAACCCCGCAGGTACTGCTGTATATTTATTAACCCCTGGGAATTATTTTGATTGAAATCCCTCTGGATAATGTTCATCAAGAGTCTGAGGCTACATACTCACTAGCAGCTATCCAAATAGGAGGCAATAGTTTAGCATTAGACTCTCTTGGTGTGATCAGTGAAAGGCCATTTGGTCATGCTGGTAGAAGTGGCATTTTTATTATTAAATGCATCTTGATGGGACTGCGCTGCTGGGTACAGGATGAATATTGAGAAAAATATAATCTCTTGGAGGATGAATGTGCAGTCACTGGAGATAGAAGGCAGAGACTGGATGGTACTACGGATGTTGTAAGCACCAGTGGTCATATCCAGAATGTCTAACCTGGTTTCCCCACTACAGCACTATGATTCTTTGCTTGTGCCAGGCTGGAGATGAGATGGAGGAAGTTATGGAATTGCTAGATCCACCAGGTTTTGAGCCAAAGCACAGTCAGAATATGAACATCCTCTCTCTTGCTCAAAGCTAGTGTGGATAGAAAGTTTTATGTGCTGGCGGACACGGGACCAGCTTCTGATGCAAAGATCCATCAAGAAGACGAAGGAAAAGAGCTACCTGCTGTATGATGGAGTATGAACTCTAAGACCTTTTATTCGCTGGGCTGGTCATCCACCTCTAACTTGCACAGATCACCACCTCCTTGCCCTGCCCATGAGAATATACCTGTTGACCCACCAGCCAAAAGTCCATCTCCTTTTCTTCATGTTGCCTCCTGAGAACTACAGAGAATAGTATTTTTTGGTAGCTTTTGTGGTCTTTTGCCAGGTCAGATGCCCTCTTCCCCTAGACATACACACTGTCACGTACCCAAAACTACTTCTTTTCTCTGCATATTTACATGCTGTTGTCAGTGGTGATGGTGGTGGTGGTGAAGGTGGTTGCCATAGAAACTCCCTTTTCCCCTTCTGCGAATTCTGCAGAATTTCTTTCTACAAAATCGATTTGTGGATGTGCTTCCTCTTCTTGCTCACTCTTACACCTAACGGGGAGCAGGAAAATTTCAGGAACGTAAAATTCACTGGACTAGCTCCGTGTCCAAGTGGCTGATACTGCATCAATCAATACCTACTTCTGATAGCTAAAGATGCTTTCAAAGACCACACAAGAAGTGTTAAGGCAGCGTAACTTCCCATTCTGAGAGGCCTCTTCCAGGTACCCAGTTAAAATTACACTCTGAACTATTCTGCCCCTGAAGTTTGTTCAGACTAAAGAAACTTCCTCTCCTCTTCACCTTCACAGTACAGACCTTATTTTACACCTAAACCCATGGTTTTACTGACACTGAGTTCCACAAGTGTGTGAGCATTAAGTTTTCTGCATTATTGTTGCTGATCTTACTAGGAGTTTAGCCACCTCTGTAACAGGTGTAATCAAAGATGTACCCAATCTGTTCTTTATCATCTGTTATTTTAAATACCTTCCTTTATTCTTTGAAGAGCCCTTCCTTACTAGATTTCAGGGCTTTTCTATTTTTTTTTTTTTTTTTTTTTCCTTCTCAACACAGACCGCTGTATTATTTCTCATTACAAAGCCTCGACCACTTCAGTCTTTTATCAGTCATCCCTCCAGCAGCACTAAGTGGTACAACACTGCTCGAAACCCTTTTCAGAGCTCTGGTGCTGAGACACGATGAGGAATATACCTATATATATATATATAAAGGATATTTAAGAAAGTTATCAGAACATTGATTGCAGGCAAGGTGGGCAATCCTTCCCCAAGGAATATTCCTGCCTTTCTCTTGGCCACCTCTCCATGATTGGAAGAAGAGACTATGTTTGCCACCAGTTCTTCGTGATGAGTTGTAGTGACTGATAGAGAGGGCAGTGTTGTTTATTCTTGTTTGTTTGCTTGTTTTTGTTTTGCTATTTTATTTATTTATTTTTACAAGGATAAATAAGTTTCATGACAATTCCCAAGAAAATGAAAAACATTTTTTTAACAGCTTCCTCACTTAGAAGCACCACAGATGTAGCACGGAAAGAAGCAGGGAAATGGTTTTATTAAACTATTTCATCAAGGAAATGCCAAATTTTCATCAGGATTTAACATTTCGCTCCAAGAAATGCATTCTCCACATTTCTCTCCAACTTGTTTCTTCTTATTCAGAAGAGGTATGGCCATTTTCACGCCACCACCACCAAAATGGACTACTTAGATATTTTATATGATATCTAAGGGCAAGAGAACAGGATGCTGGGCAGAGTGGCTGCCGTTCAATGTGCTAGATTTAATCCTGCTTGCATCAGGAAGCAGGATTCCTGGGAGCTCCGCATATCTCTGCTCAGAGAGAAGATCAAGTTCACCTCACTAGGAATTTATCTCACCTAACCTCATCCACTGACTTCCCAAACATCACCCTCTGAGCCAGCTGTCTCCATGCCTCTTTATAGGCAGGGGAGAGAAAAAGACAATCCCATTTTAGACATCTCTCCTATAATGGGATGAGCTGTGATGAGCTGCACATCTATAAGACATATTTCTCCCCAATGATTATAAAAGGGTTTAGATAGCAAAACAGGTCAAAATCTTGCTATGCTCTCTTGCTACAGGCCCAAGACACCATACATATGTAGCTATGAACTTATTCTCAACTTGTTAATGTTTTAAGAGTTTAATAGTCCAAATTAGTCAATTATTACAGAAAAGCTTCATTGATGATACACACTGAACCGTTATGGGGAAAATTACCTCCTTCACAGCATCTGCTTCCTTCATCTGCTGTGGTGCTCGCCTTGTCAGCATCCCAGGGCTAAGAGCTTCAATATCCCTTTGGAGAATCCTGGGGAAGGTAAGGAAGAAACATCACCATCCTGAGGTCCTCACCAGAAGCCACCGCATTGACTTCTTGTTCTCCTTCCCAGGGGTAGCTGATGCTCCAATATCGCCATAAGAAGTTCTGATCTTCAGACTGAAAGGTGTTCCAGCAATTTCTTCTCTGTTTTTATTTATTTTATATATATATAAAATCAGAGTATAATTTAGATCAAAAGGGACCTCAGGGCAGTTTTTGGACTTCCCACCACCACCAGCACAAAGTATGGTCAATTGTCGGCTTAGATCTATTGGCCAACTTAGATGAGATTGCTCAGAAAGTAAGTCATTTTCCTTGCAAAATATTAGGTTTAGACTAATACTGAAATAAAAGTGGAATATTAACTCAATTTCTTTTTTTTCCTCACACATTTATGCTTAATATATCTCCTATACGGTATAAGATTCAGATGCAGTGAACATTTTCCTTCTGACACACACACCTTTAAAAAGAGGCAGAATACAAAGTTAGCTTCACTTATCTGCCACGAAAGTCCATGGGAAACCTCTTATTCCCCCTAGGACCTGGAATTGTATTTCATAGCCAAGATATTATGTTAGAGTTTGATCCTCCCTTGCTTCCGACTATGTAGAGATGTGCCTTCAGATTTGAAGGGAAGAGGACCAGGCACTTAATCAATAGCCATGTGAATGATAAGCACAGAAAAGAGATTAAATTGGTCAGCTTGTATAATCGTTAGCAAGACCATATGGGTAATGTATTATTCAGGAAGAAAGATGACCATGGTCAGAATGGATTTTATGAGGGTCAAGAATACTTAAGGAGAATCTCCTTAGAGCGACTTATTTCATATAGCCTCTTAGCTGGAACATTCACCATAAGTTATTAGGATGAGGTGTCACAGCTGACGTTTTTTTGGCTGTGTTGTGAAGAGGTCAGAAACAGGCTATTCTGGCCTCCAAAATTTCCTGTCCAGAACACATGGACATACAAAAATGTCTAAAAATAATGCAGTAAGACTCTTTTTTTCTTTTCTTTTTTTTCCTCCATACTAGTTGTTTTTAGGCTGAAGCAGACATCTTCCCATAGAACCTGGATCAAAGGTGCTGAAAGCTCTGGCCAGAATCTAATCTTAAATGACTTCGGCATTTTCTGCCACAATCCCAGCAGCAATCCCAGCTGATCATCGTCATGTTTAAGCCTTCCTGAGTTTAACATCATTATTATTACAGCTGTGTGATGCTGACTGGAGATGAATGCTCAGGATCCACTTCTAGCACCAGCTGTGCCTCTTGATGTGGATACAGCTCCCAAATGCACCTGCAGCTGTTCATCACCTTCCTCCTTCACCACCTCCTCCCTTCTGTCAACCGGCACGCTCATGCAACTGCTTCTTAGCACACTGCACTCGAGTTGTGCTGGATTAGCAGGAATGCATTTTGGAGGCTGTAATAAGTAGCTGGGCTCACTTGGGCTGCAACACATTATAGGGAGCGATCCCACAAGCAGCTCCATGCAACATATGCAGCAAACATATGTAAGAGGTGATGATGGCCTCCAGCTGAGGCTATAGCAGAGGCAGGATTCTCTTCAGACCACTCAGAGGGATGTTTGATCCATCCAGAGAGGATTAAGTAGCGCAGATCTATTTAACCAGCTCCCTTCTGTTGCAAACTCATGCTGGCTTTTATAGCTGTTTTATAAAAATAAATTAAAAAAAAAAAAAAATATAGACTACACGATAATTCCAGTGATTGTGGAAAGAGGGATCCTGATTTCCTCTTGCATTTATTGACTGTAAGGGCCCCACTCTTGCAGTACAAGTGCTATTCCAGCACGTACATCACAGTTCAGACATCACAAGAAGAAAGGACGCTCCAGAACATAATCTACACTCAGGCTGAGCAAATCAGCCTGTTGCAGACTGCAGACTTTATGTCCTGCAATGGGCAAAGGCTGCTTAGTAGAGCAGCCAAAGGTCCCTTTCAAGGCTAGGATGCTGCACTCTAGATATTATCCCAGAAAAAGCCAAAAAAGAGCTACCACTTGAATTGCCATTCTTGTGGATGCTCTCCCTTCATGCGGGAGTTCATGGCAATAGAATTAATGCGGTTCTAAAGGTAATTTGAAAGCATCAAGAGCAGTGAATTATCACATGAAAATGCAAATCATACCTTATCTGGGCTGTTCCACGGCTGCTATGATTCATCATAATTTCTTCATCTATTTTTTTTTCCTCTTCCAGGTGAGATCTCAATAAAAGAAGGGGATGAGGGTGGCAGAGTAGAGCCTCATTTGGCAGGGGAGATTTATGGCTCCTTTTATCCAAATGCAAAACACGCTTCAACAGGGAAAGAATACTAAGCATTTAAAATTGCCATCTATCACTCAACCATTATCTGACGGGGACCATAAAATATTCACAGGTACAACACAGGTACTGCTTCCTACACTGTCCCCACTTCGGACAGATCAGCATCCTCCCACCTCCTGCATGGACCAAATCTCTGCAGCCATCCTCCCTACCAGACATATGAAGATATCCTCGATCTCAGGGACAGCTCTTGGTGGTGTAAATCAGAGTTAAGCTTTCAGCTTCACTGGAGCGACATAAACTCATCGTGGCAGAAGACCTACAGTGCCGTTCCTCACATTTCTCATATAAGCCCCATCATTAGTGAAAGTCATGCTTATTCACACCATTGCCATGACCACTTTTACCCACATCACCCACATGATCTACAGACCTGCTCATCAACATCATTTGCTCATCACGGTGCAGTACAAAGGAATGGAAACAAGGACCAATCACTCACCTTGTCTTCCAAATAAGAACTAGAAGAACATCAGCTGAATATATCCCATGGCTGATTTGGAACAACTGGATAAGGTGCAACTTCACACAGCGAAGTTCAGCTGTGAAACTCCTGGCCTCAGGACATTGTGGCTACTAAACAGCTATATGGTTCAAAAGTGAGCCTGAGAAATCCTTGAAATAAATCTGCGAGGTGATATTAAGCACAAAAACACTCTCTCTGATATACACACTAGCCTCATTTTTCTTCCACTGCCCCTAGTTGATTTTGGAGACACGACATGGAACTCCATAGATAGTACAGACTCTGTTCTGCCTACGTTCTTGGATGCATTGGGATGCCTTCCCCATCCTGCTTGCCTGAAAACAGGGCACAATCTACATCATTTACAGATAATTTATCACCACTGTTTCCACACATGCACAAAGCATGAACTTCCCAGTGCTGTGGGAAACTCAGCACTCAAGCAAGAGTAAACTGAGTCCCTGTATGTGATGGGAGGTATTCTGGTGTCAAGGCAGGAATTGCAGTGAAATAGATTTTTTCAGATAGGAAAATGATTGAGACCCTTCCTTCACAAAGTTGACTGTCATGGTTTGTGCTGGGAACCATCTGTTCTTAAAGTGCAGGTAGAAAAACAGGTGGCAAGGACTCTTATGAACTCAGAATTTTGCCCAGACCACACCATACCACACATTAAGCCCATGCCTGGCCTGCACTAGATATGAATTCTGATCATGCAAGAATGGTACAAAATACATATGGAATTGCTCCATTTCTCCCACTCCAGAGGCAATCCAGTAAGAATCTCACTGCTTTGAACTGAGCATTCAGCTTCTAAATTTTGGCCTGGATCATCTCCTCTGCTTCCTTTACTCTCGGCATTGGGTGTCTCATTTCATGCTGATTCTGCCCCAAAACATGAACAAGGCACTCCTCACAAAATTCAATCATGTGCCTTAAGTGGTAATAAATAAACAAATAAAAAGGATTTCTAATAGACATGCGATGAAGTGTTGGTTAATATTGCCTGCAAAGCACATTGGGATCAGAAGGCACCATACAGTATAAATATTTTCAGTTTTGAATCAGATGTGATTGGGGATGAGGATGTAGCAGATTGCAGATGGAACAGCTACAGCAGGTGAGGATAATGCTCAGCGAGGTAGAGTCCTCACAAACAAGGTCTCCCACTTTTAAGAAATAAAACAACTGTCCCATGTTGACTATGCAAAGAAAAAAAAAATGTCTAAAAAGATATACCACAGCATTACAAAATAACCCTGTGTGTTTGTATAGGTGCCTGTTTGTATAACTTTAATGTCTCTTACACATCCACTACCAATACTAAGTACAGACAAACTACATCATATCTTATATATTTACATAGTGCAAGCACACGTATCATTTATATGTAGTTTATCTCTATTTTGTATTGGCAATTGACATTTGCAGGTCCTCCATGATATGCGCAGATAAAATGGCAATTAAGCAGCGATATCTCAGCTCTGTTGCTGATGATCCGTCAGCAGCTGTAAGCACAAGCCCATCAAAGCGAAAGCATTGCCATTATCGCTGTCCTGCACCGTGTGCGTATCCATATCCAGCAGCACTTAGGAGCCACTCCAACAAGTGATCATCTTAACAGGGTCAACACCTTTCCTCCCTGGGACCCCGTAACAAACTTAGCGTCAGTTCCCAGCTAATTGAATTGGAGCACGATCAACAGTCTAATTGAAGACTATCTCGTGTCCATTTCAAGATCGTATTATTTCCCAATTTGCTCTCCAAGCTTCTGTTCGCAGATTTAGGGAAAAAAGGCAAAGAATAACAAGAAAGAAAGAAAAAGAACGTGAAGAAGAAAGAAAAAAAAAAGAGGAGGAAAAGCGGCTTTACTTAACAGTTGCTATTTTGGTATCAAAAGGAGTCTGCATTGTTGATTAGAGCAAGAGATCATTATCCCTCTTAGGAGCCCAATGAAGGTCGTTGTGTTAACCTTCAAATCACTCCGTAACTGGAGGCTGCTTTATTTTCTCCTGCTGAGCCACACTGGGAGGGAAAGAAAAAAAAAAATCCTTAGAGGAGATATATCCAACCAGCAGAGTGGCAAACCTGAGGGGTGGCAGGGTGAAATTAACTTTAGCTGAGTATTGCTAACGTTTTGTCAAAACAAGGAGATGGAAGTAAACTGATTTAAATGTTGTTGTATCCACTGAACACCCTGTCATGACCGGACGGCAACAGACTGACACCCAAATAACACCGTAGACAGCTCAGAAATGGCATGTCAGAAAGCAATAACTCATTAAGCACTAGCATATGGGGTTATATTTGCATACTTTCTCAGGCACAAAGAAGGCAGTTAGCTCATGCTCAACAAACTACCCATGACCAGATAAGTCAGGCCAGGAAATAGGGACATTCTTGCTTACCTTTCACTGGATAATAGTACTACTTATTCAGTTTTGTTGTTGGCATTGCTTTGTTCTTCTATAGGAAGTCTCAGTGCAGGGAGCAATGCAGGAATTTCTATTGTGCCAATGGGGATCCAAGCTCTCCATATATCTCCTTTGACAAGTACTGCATAAAGCTTTTCCCATAGCTGTGATCCTTTGGCCCATGAAACACAACTCTGTGGGCCACAGCGTCCCAGGAAAAGATATGACAAAGCCGAGAAGCCTCTTCATGCTGCAGGAAGCTAAGGTAATATCTTTTTTGACCCTGGCATCAGCAAGAATGGGGCCTGATTTTCCTTCTTTCTCCTGAAATCCAGGAGAAAGGAAGAAGTCCATATCCATGTATTCAGCAGGTCTCTCTGGCTGTAGCTTCTCTCCACCTGAGAGCTCCCTTAGCTCCTTCAACTTCTTAATTTATATCACATAAAAGAGACAGAAGCCATATGTTTTCCTGTATCTCATACTTCCATCAAGCATCTCACACACACCCCTTGTTTCCTATTTCTCATGTAGATTACCCTATATACACACCCTGGTACATGCCTATGATCCCCCTTGCCCCATACAGATACTGAATTGTCTTCTTTCCATTAGATGCCAGAAAAGACCCATTTCTGAGTATGGCTGAAGCTCCTTTGCAAGGCGCAGAACATACCTGTTTCCACCCTGTTTCCTTTCCCATGCCCTTGCAGTGCTAATCTTCTTGGACAAGTTCTCTTGTAAGTCAACCAACATGCCAATTTAGCATTCACCTTTTGCTGCATCTTAAATCCTTCTAATCCCTGTCCTTGACTCTGCATGCTAAATGAAACTCACGTCTTCTGTTCCTCACTGATCTCTCTACCTGATGAAGAGCAAGCCCTAAGGTGACATGTCCCTAATAGGACATACAGAGGCAAATTGCTGTGACAGGTAAAGTGTGCAGGGGTTCACATCAGGCTGAAGACAAGGTGCACAAGAGTCTTTTGTGGGACAAAACTGCAACAGCTCTGTTTAAAGGAAAACAAACAAACAAACAAACAAAAACACTTGGTAGGGTCTGAAATGAGTGGAACAAATTCCATGATCTTTAAAGCCCTGAGGATGTTATGACAAGAAATGACAGCTTTTCTTGTTGTACTCTAAGCTTCTCTTCCTGTTGGAGCTCCACATCACTCAGAGGTTTGGAGGAACCTGAACTGAAAAGGATTAGGTGAGGAAAATATTAATAAAATCTCTGAAGGAAATGAATTTCTCTTACTTCTTGACCACTGATATCTTAAAGACAGAACATTTCTACAACGTGAGGCACAAATCTCAAATTTCCATTTATACTTGCTGCCTGGAAGTGCAAGTGTATGGATCCATTTCCAGCAAGAAACAGGTACTCGTGCACATGTATCCTTATCACCTGCTCATCACCAAGTGCCAGGTGAGTAGAATATAGCATGAAACTCAGCCCTAACTCAAAAACCCTATTCTGGGATTGGCTTTTATGCTCCTTCCAATGCTATCTCACATCCATCCCTCACCCTAGGTACTTCAAGCAGCGATGCTTCTCACACTAATTTGGGAACGTGGCCTTTTCAGATTAACTTGTCAGGAAGATCAATGTATAATTTTACAGCACTTAAGTTACTTAAAAGTGATCAGGTCTCAATGACCAACATGTTTGGTATTTTAAACTATAAGTCAGTGACAAAGAGGTACATGATGCTTGCAATGCTAGCAGAGAAACACAAGTTTGAAGGGAGACACTGCATCCATAAGAGAGTGGGAGAAAAACTCACATGACCATCTTGCTAAGACCACCTTTGAGAGCTTTGTTATATCTTTATAAATCCACACTAATTCTAGCACTGACACAGTCCCAGTGTTGGCTGATGAGTCCTAATTCACCTGGTCAAGTGCATGCCAATTACCGAATGGTGCAAAATGTGAAGGGAAACACACTCCATTCATAGTTTAGGGAAATTCAGAGAAATCCCTCTCTTGACTCAAGCTGCTGAGCAAAAGTGATATTACAGTCTCTATGGTCCTGTTACCTTCTAGCTATGGTCCAGCACACTGAATTCAAGAAGTCTTGGATGCATCCACCATACTCATCACCTACATCGTTCCCACTCCAGGTCACGTTGATGGAGGTAAGTCCCACATTTTGATGCATCATTATTTTCCCCCCAGCATCACTCCTTTCACCATCCAGGCCCTGGGGGCACCTGGCCAGAATGTCATATCTCAGTCAAGTATTTCTAGGCAAAAAGCACTAACTTTAGGTCAGTTCCATAAAGTACATATGGAGTTAAATGGAGGGTAAATGGGTTTCTTTGTGGCCTTCTCTTGTGCTCGTGGGGAGATGATGTGTTTTTATGTTTTTGCATTTTTCTTCTTCTTCTTCTTTTTATTTTTTTTTTTTTTTTGCCTGTCTTCATTCTCAAAACAACAGCTAAGTGTTATTGATCTGAGACCTAGAGGGAATATTTCTGAGCAGTTCGCCCTGGCATTAGTCCATCACTTAGCTGGTATTTATTATTCAAGGCTGGCAAGGGATTCCTGGCAGAATGCCCTGGTCAGACAGCAAACTGGTGACAGAGAAGCTGAGTTTGTCAAGGGCAAATGAAGTGGGGAATGAAAGGAAGAAGGGAAAAGAAATTGCCAAATAGACTGAGGTGGTTCCCAAAGCCTGTTCTCAAAGCAGCCCCTGTGTGAAATATAACCCCAAAGCAGGATGCATGCAGGGAGATGGACAGATGGTCAGCCTGAGCTGTTTTTCTTTCCTCAGAGTTAAGGTGAAATTGCAGGAAAACAAGACAAGAAAAAAGTTTCACTCTTGGAAAAAGTATGAAGGGTTCACATCATGAAACAAAGCAGCATTTTTTCAAATACTTGCAGGGTAGAAAGGGAATATCCATCAAAACTGGAAGATGCTTGAGGAAGAGTATTATGACAGAATCTGTCCCACCTGGTAAGTAGAGTCTCTTGGATTACTACCAACACCCCAATGGCCTTGTTTTGCATCACTAATGCACAATAGAAAGATGTGCAGCCATGTTCACTTGAACCATCCAACCCCTTCTGAACCACAGAATCACAGAATGGTTGAGGTTGGAAGGTATCTCTAGATACCATTTAGTCCAACCCCTCTGCTGGTACAGCTGGAGCACATTGCGTAGGATTGCATCCAGGTAGGTCTTGAATATCTCCAAAGAAGGATCATAATATAATATTACACATAATGGGTATGATATGGAGGTGAGTGTGGTAATGGGAACAACACGGTGGTCATAATGAGAATGACATGGTGGGTGGGGTGGTTGTAATGGGCATAAAATAGTGGGGTGGTCGTAATGTTTCTGGTGGGGTGGTCATAAGGACTAGGCTAGAGGGTGGGACTGGGATGGGGATGGAGGGTCAGCAGAGGGGAGACTAGAGGGAAGGTCAGCATAGGGTAGTAGGCTAGTATAGAGGGTAGAGCAGAGTAGAGGGTGAAGGGTAGGTCAGGGTAGAGGGTCAGGTAGAAGGTAGGGGATGGTAGGATAGGGCAGTGTAGGGTAGAGGGGATGGTGCAGAGGCGGGCAGGTAGAATAGAGGGTAGGAAATAGGGGCTTGGGTAGAAGGGAGTGGGGTTGAGCAGAGAGGAGGGTGAAGGGAGGGGCTTGGGTGGGTAGGGTGAGGTAGGGTAGGATTAGAGTAGTGTTAGGCTAGGAGGAGGTTAGGGTGGGAAGGATTTGAGTAGGTAGGTTAGGGCAGGCAGGCTTAGAGAAGGCTTAGAATAAGTATGGTTAGGGTAGGTAGGGTTAGAGGAGGGTGTCCAAGAGGCCAAAAGTTTTGGAAAGAAAGGAAGGAATCATCTGGTGAATGTTACAATCCTGTGACTTACAAAGATACTTTTCCTTCTTTCAGTAAACTATTTCTTTCATTCAGCTGTTCAGCACCAGAGGAAGAATCTTGTGTGGATGTCAGTCTAGACTCTTGTCCATCCCCTATTTCTTTCTGGGTGTAGAGACAATTTGATCTGATCTGACCTGATGGAACAACTCCTCAATGGAGTGACAGCACAGCAAATGCAACACAGGGAACTCCACCTGCAGAACTGGATAGCACGTAGCTGAGCCTGAATAAGAACAGGAAACCACAGGTGTGCGGGGATCACCAGTTAGTGATCATGAGTGATATCTTTGTGTAGGAAAAAAAAAAGTAGGAGAAACACAACCTAGATACCCCAGTCTGTGATGATACTGCTCTCCAATCAAACAGCCATCCAGGGGCATAGAGGAGATCCAGGCAACATCAGAGGGTTTGTTCCTTGGTGTTTCAGGAATCAAAGATGTAATTTTTCAAGCACAAATCAGATAAAAGGGATTTCCAGCTCCCAGACCACACCAGTTTAGACTAGAGGATCTTCTAGGCAAGCGCTTTCCACACGTGCATCTAGAGAGCATTTTGCACCACTCCTAGCTTTGAAATGGAAAATATCACCACGTCATGCATCACTGAAAAAGGAATGAGAGGGTGGCTGGGGATTCATGGGACAGTTCTGGGGCTCTCCTGAGAGAAAAGAGTTGAATCCATGCTTATCCCATCAGTAGACATTGCAGCAAAGTTGTAGAGAAGCACAGATGGATCAGACTCCCCATAGAGCTGCAGTAAAGTCTATGAAATCAGCTTCTGGAGACAGGCAGGCTAGGCAGAGCCTTGAGGAGTTTAGTGCATGACACCTATTTTTCTTGTGCTGGGCTGTAAACATGTCTGGGGCTTTACAGACAATAATTCTGCAGTGTTATAAAGCTCTTATAACCTTTGCACTGGGAGAACATTGATAGAAAGGGAGGAAAAAAATCCCTAAGGACTGGTCAGATGGAATAGCCCTGTTTGCTAGGATGCAATGAATTCTCCTGTCACTGATCTCCGGGTTCATAGTTGAGATAGCAGGCTAACAGACTGGCACATTGGCTTGTTTGTTTGCTAGTTAAAAATGACATTAAGTTCATTCTTGCTAATAATAATAATAAATAAATGACACAGAGTTCCAACTCTGTTCTCAGACAAGCTGCCACAAGGCTAGCCTGGCTCTCACTGTTTTTGCAGGAATCCCTAGGCATCGAGCTTTGATAACCAAGTCTTTTTGTTCCACTTCTCTGAAAGTTCCAGTCTACTCCCAAATATTCACAGCGAGACATGAGGGGAAATATCCTTGGATGCCTTTTACCTTAGAAATGGTCCTTGATTCCTTCAGCAAACAAGTCTCCCATTTCAGCTCTGAAAATGACCTTAGTGCAAACGTTGCTCTGAAAATGTCATATAAGAGACTGTCCAAGGATGCTAATTAAAACCAAAACAAAACAAGTGCCCTGTCCAGGCTATTGGCCTCCTGAGGTGGAGGTTATGCCAGCATAAGGTCTGGCTACCCTTTTATTTGTGGCAGAGCACAGGGCTTTCTGACCTTCAACAGCAATTGTCTCCAGATGCAAATAATAGAGAGAAAGGCTAGAAAAACCAGGGATAAAATTCAAACAGTGATGGATGCCTGTTCCCATGAGCTGCACAGGCTATTTTTTTCCCCATGTATTGTAAAATGTTGCCATGTTCTGCACCAACACCGCTGCCTTTCCTGAAGCGATGACCATGGAAATTAAGCAATCAGCGTGGTTTGATAATTAAGATGGCAGCTAAAATGAGCAGGGTGGGTTTAGGCTGAAAGAAGGTATACTTTAATTATTAGTGTCCAATTAAATATTGAATAAGTTTCATTATTGTAGAGGGATTTTGAATCTCCCAGGGATCCTCAGAAGAATTAATTAGAGAGGCCTGCACTTGTAGACATGATGTGTACACGCCTCCGCCCCCGTCTGTGCTGCGACAGATCCCAATGCAAGAATGCAGGTATTTTCCACCCTGTGAGCCTGAAATAGGATTCATCTGTGTTCCTTAAACTATCAGGCAGAAAACTATCCTCACCCGCATTAAACTTGGCATAAATTGCAAAACAGGTAGCTGAACCCATGCCTCTGTGATTAAAATAACTGCATAAAGCAGAAGTGCAAAGTCAGCCAAATAAATCAGTCTGGACCTCTTCAAATTTAGTGCATCAGTCCAGAGTGAGTGTCTATTGTTAATGTGGGATGCTCTGAACATCATGTATCAGAGGGAAGCAGAGGGAAGCAGAATATGTGGTCCAGAAAACAGGGACATCCTTTGGTTTGGCTTGACCCCAGCTGGCAATCAATTCGCACCTGACATCCATCAGGCTGGTGTGAAAGCGATCTACAAATGGAGTGTTTGTCATTAGGAGAAGATACATGGAAAAGACAGAGACGAGGAAATTGTCCAAGGGAGGGGGTTGCTATTCCTGAGGCAAATAGGATTATTGGTAATGATGAGATAATTCACTAAGGACTCGTGTCAGATCTAAATGAGCGTCCTGGTTGATGAGGGAAGGCTGGAGAGGGGGAGCCCCAGCTGTGTCACAACCCACCAACGTCTCTGCTGTGTGGGCTGACAGTGTCACAAACGGTGGCTATAACCCTTTGGAGTGAAATTATTTCTTTCCTTCTGAAAGAGCTCCAAGTTTTGCAAAAAATATTTCAGACAGAAAGTGAATTTACCTCCACCAGACAGTTCATCTGTACTTGGAAGCCTTCTGTTATGCTACAGCCCATCTGCAATGCATTCATCCTCGCACAGAATCCATCCCAAGGGGACCAAAACAAAATACAGTCAAGTCCCACAAAAAGTCTATGGCAGAAAAGGTGTCTAAATCTGAATCTCTGTCTGATGCCTACATCTGATACCTACATGGCCATCCAGCCTCCCCTGTGCATTGGTTTCAGGACTCCTTTTATAGAGGTGATCCGCAAAAATCTGCCCTGTTCAAATCCCCATTTAGAAAGTTCTGCTCATAGGTCCACTGACCTAAATCTAGAGTCACTCCACTTTCTTCAGCAAGACATCCTGTTAAACTCCTACAGCACTAGAAAAACTTATTTGTAACTAAACCCATAAATATATTGGCAAGTAAAAGTGTCCTTTGACCTCACAGTTTTAGGAAAGAATTTAATCCTTGTTTTTAGCTAGAAAGATAAGAACAATTTGTACTGTGATGTTCCTACTATAGTTCCCAACATTTAGGATGGATCTAAAACCAGAAATGACAGAACAGTCATCTGCAAATTCACACCAGCAAAAACCAGAGCACGTCTTTGATGACAGCTATTTCAAATGTTTTGGGGAGCTTTCTGAAAGAAAGATGATAATAGTTAGATTAATAACACTGCTAATTATTAATGACGGATATTACAGTCTGATTTCTCTCTAATGCAAAAGTGAAGTGACATATCAAGCCTGCTGTGATGCATCTATCTTATTGCCAGAGCCTGATTCTGTTCTCAGCTCTATGAGGTCTTGTCAGAGGAATCTAAAATTGTGATGATCAGAGACAGCTGATGAGAGACAGAAGAGAATCACTTGATAAAGATGTGTCATAATTAGGCAATTTCAATATTTTCTCCGTGGTTTGCAGTTAGAGTCATTTCTTGGCCTTCCATCATGCTGGAACAGTTCATACAATCCTAAGGCAAAAGATGCTTCACATCCCCAAAACCTGATAATATAACAGATAAAAAATCATGCACCCAAAGTCAAATTATCAAGCCCATCTCTTCTGTGGTATCTTATCCATAGGGAGACCTCTCCCACAATGTCTTTATTTTTCTCCTCCATCACTGAAGTTGTTCTAGGAATAGATACTGACTTTCAGAATAAGATAACAAATTGATTCCGTTTAAAGTTTTTCTTCATCCATAGAGAATACAATTTAAAGTGGTACCAATTTGAATCATTGCTTCTGTGGAAAAGATTCAAATCAAAGATTTTCCTTTTTCTTTTATTTTCTTGTTTGTATTAGCTTTCTTCACTGCTTTTTTGAACAATATACAGACATTTAGAACAACTACATATTCCGTGTGAAGGCAGCTCACCAGCTGTCGCTGTTTATTGATTAATTTATCTTCATTTAATTTTTCAGATTAAAAAAAATTTAAAAAAACAAAGAGAATAATTTGTATCCTTCCTGCGACCAGGAGTAAAGAAGCTGCAGGGATTCTAGACATGTGCATCCTGATGGAGAAAAACATCTTGAAGAACCTAGAGGGTCACTTTTTGAACACCAGGTGACTATTTCACTTCAGCTGAGAAATCACAAGTCACATCGAAGTCCTCTGAATGCATCATCAGTCAGAATGGTTTGGGGACTTGATATACAGGCCTTGTAAGTTGCTATGGAAGAAAAGGCTGTTATTTGTCTTCAGTGCAAAACTTGAGTCATGACTGAAAGGAGGAGAAGTAATTTTATCTATGTGCCAAAGAGAACAATATTGACTAATAAACCAGCTTAAATCCTGGGCTAAACTAAGAGGAGGGTCACTGACTTGTCCTGTTCTTTTATTTCTCTCTTCTGGTTAACACCAGGGCAAGGATCCTGGGATAAGTGAATAGTGAGTTTGAGATACTCTTATGTTATTCAGGAGAGAGGATCATCTCAGCTGATAACAGTTGCTGACTGAGGATGTTATCCTCATTCTCTGGATGTGGGATAGGACTGACCTCAGTTAGGACACCTGAATGTAGGTGTCTGCTGGCAAGTGCACTAATAATCTTGAACTGCATTTCTCATTCAAGCTGCCTCAAAATATCCTACCTTGCCTTCATCTTTTGTTCTTGAAAGGCTCCTGTTACCTGGCTGTATCTGCCAATCCCATAGGGATGAGCTAGGTACATTGGGGAGCCTCAGAAATAACATTAAGTACCCTTGTTTAGGCAAAAAGATCACATAGTCTGTGGGACTCCCTTTGCTGAAACAGATAGTGCTCCAAAAGCAGCTGATACTAGGAATTCACCACTTTTTCTGACCTCAGAAATAGGTCTGGTTAGAAATATCCAGAGTTTCTCCCCTGTTAAGGGATGCAAAACATGCACCATGATTGTTCATACCCATAACGGAGGCTATCAGCACCTATAGCTGTCTCCTCTCCAGAAATTTCCCCCTTCCACAGTGGGACAGAAGTTTTTTTTTCTGTCATGATGACTCTCATCTTCCTCTATTTCATGGTCTCCTGAAGGAAATCTAAGATGATATAGACCTAGAATTCAGTGACAGAGAAAATCTAGCTCAAAACTGAGCAGAAATTTGCAATATGTTATTTTAGAGGTTCCACAGTTTTACTCATAGCCAAATGGTTGAACAGAAATTAACTCCTTGAGAGGCTACCTTTCAAATTCTAATGGGAAAACAGGACCTGGGTGTTTGTGACAAGGCTTGTGCAACCCCTTCCATATGTGTGTCCTAACTCTTGATAATTTTCTAATTAAATCTGACCAGTTCCTGCCACATCTGATGCAGAGCTAATGGTGTCAGTGAGGCAGTTTTCTGGTCAGTTCAGGGATGATTATTAAATAAAGGGGACAAGTCTATCAACGCTTCATGAAGGAAGGGATATAAGATGAGTTTGCCCTTAAAAAGCCACCTGAGAATCCACAAAGGAGCAAAAAACAGGAGGGAGACACTGCAAAGGGGGAATGGTCTGACTTACAGGTCCTGCTTGAGGGGCTCTATTTCCTTCAAAAGCCATATAAACCATTATTTAGTTATTTATTTCTAAATAACCTGTTTTCTGTTTGCTGTTTTGTGCTGATCAACTTAGCCAGAGGGACAAACCTGGAGTAGCCAAACGCCTCCCCAGGCCATTCGCATGCTACTCTGCCCAAATATCTCTATTAGGAGAAATCCCCTGGAAATCAAGGAATCCTGTCAACAATAGGGATCCAAAGCCAGGCCTCTAAGGGCAGTTAGCTTCAATCACAGTGATTGATGCTGTCAGGGGAGAGGGGAACAGAGCGCTCACTAATGGCTTGAGAGGCTGGCACCAATCAGCCCATCACCAGGAGGGTGGTTGTTCCCCACCATTAACACCAGCTGGAGCAAGGCTAGGAGCCTCTCATTGACTTTTAGCTTCATAATCCTGGTGTCCTTTACATGTCAATTAACCGCCACTAATAGGTGGCTAATTGGGCAAGATGGCCTTTCAAATGAGATGTAAGATGGAGTGCTGACCTGTGCTGTGGGCATTAAGGGTCCTCTTGCATTTTTCACAGGAGAAGGGAGCATGGAAGGGAGTTTTCTCTTGACTTCTTCCAGAGTCTTTCATTACATCACACCCCATGGCTGGGCTGGATTATTTTTTACTGCAGATATACTTTTGTTCCAGCTTTTATCTTCTGCTTTTATCTGTCTGGAGGTGCACAGAGTAATTTTATTATAATTACATTAAAAGGGCATGGCAGAAGTATCTCACAGAATCACATTATGGCGTTTAATGCAAGTGCTGCCATTTGATTTAGGACAGAGTGGGAAATACAGATGGCAGCTCCTTCTATGAACTGCAGAGCTGGTGAAATCAGCTTTTGCACAGAACAGCATATCCTAATTGAAGGTCCTGAGACCTGACTAAGTCCAGCTGTCCCACTTGGGCTGAACTTTACCCTGAGATTAACGTGTAGTTGCAGCTACACTGTGAGTTGGTACAGTCTATGTTTCATTCCTGGATTTCACATCATCCATGCTGCATATATGGTATTTTGCATTTAGATCCCCTCTGCTTTCAGATCCAAGAATACTTTTCTTTAGTGCTTCTGTAAGGCATACACTAATGCCCAATAACCAAATATATGTGCCCATTAATGACCCCACTGCAATCCCAGAGCCATCCTCATTGCTTCAGATGCTCTGAATGGAAAAAATACAAATGAAATGGTGGCTTGCCATGTCCACAGATTCATCAGCAGCAATTACACCGATAATAAGGTTTTCATAAGAGCTGATGGAAATATTTGCTTTGACCAATATCAACTCTATTTTCTGCATGTTTCCAAAAAAGAGCCTCAGAAACTTGACCGGTCCAACTAATCCTTGTCACTAGAGCTTCCAAAGCTCCGCTCCAATAGCCAGGTAGAACTTTTCTCTTATAAACCATGATGAACAAACTTTCCTCCCTAGAAGCAGGTGAATTTTGAAGGAAGGGTCTACTTGGATTTCTATAGTTATGAGATGCAACTCTGATACTATCATTAGAAAGAGGCAGCGCACAGTATCATCCAGCTGGATCAAGAACACTTGCAAAAACCTCTAGACGTTGCATCTACCACAGCACAGCTTGAGAACCTACCATGGCAACATGTAATATTTTTTCCCAGTGTAAGAAGATAGCAGCAAAGAAAGGCTGCAGATCAAGGCTCATGATTGCATGGAATCTGATTCTGTTCGCCTAACGATTACAGCAAGCCAGAGCTTGCATCCTCTGCTTCAGGGCCTCCCTGTTCCCTGATAGCAGAGGCAGAAAGCAACGCAGATCAGGACAAGCGACACCAGCATTCAAGTGCTCAGCTGATAAGTAAATCACTCCAAATGCTACCACAGGAAAAAAGCATCTGCATGTTTAAAAATCACTTTGCCAGAATGAGAGTTGTTTTGCACTGGGAAAGGGGGGATGAAGAAAGTTAAACCCGCTTGCTAAGTGCTAATTTCCATCCTCCAGTTACCCAAAACTTCACACATGGAGGCTGCAAGTTTAGTCTCAAATGCACAGGAATTTCTGCTGATTTCTGCTCTGAGGCAGTGTAGAGAGCTCCTTTTGTCATGATCAAAGGTAGAGGGTGAAACAGGAGCAGCCCAGAGACCACTATTTTCATCCTGTCTCTGACAGAGCCTTGCTGCGATGCCTTAAGCAAAGTACATGGTCTCATGGTGCCTCGGTTTCCTTTCTGCAGAAGAGAAGTGAGAGATGAGGTTTGTATTTGCAGAAATATGGGGATGTCTTGGCAAAGACCCATGGGTAAGAGATTCCTTTCTCTTACAGCTTTCAGCTCAACAACCTAAACACACAAATCGCAGCTCCAGATGTGGTCCAGAAAGACCGGATAGAGAAAAGTATATTGGAAAAAAAGAAGGTAGTTACCACAAGTAGAGTGTTGTCTCCACTGCATCTGATGGAAGACCATCAGCATCTAACCATGCTTGAGATGGTGAGATGGCAAAACTGAAATTATGGGTGTTAGTCCCTAGAGTCCCAACATGCAGGACTCTAGGGAAGGAAGCTGAAATCAGTATTTTGTTGAAATCTTGCTGAAATCAGCATGATTGTGTCTCCCTCTAGAGACGGACTCCACCACCTCCAGCAGCCGGGGTTTGTGTTCTCCTGGTGACACCACCAGTTCAAAGAGCAGAGACGGGACCTGTACCCAGCAGACTGGAGGTCATGTCCCTGCAAACCCTCTCTTGCAAGCTACACTCCTCCCCTGAGCTGCAAGTGAAAGACACGGCTGGAGGCATAACACAGATGTAGAAATAGCATGTGCATCCCACTGGCAGACAGAAGACCAGCAATTTGGAGCTTCCCAGAGGAAGCAGGGAGCAATCACTGTCAGCAGGACACTGAAACACTGGTTAGTTCGATTTAGGCCAGCCTTGATAGACGTTTTTCACTAAGAAATAAAGAAATATGTATCTGTATTTAAAGCTAACACATATCTGGGATTGAGTCTTGCTAGCAGGACTATATTTCCCTCTTTTTAGGATTCTCCAAACAATTTGTTGGAAGCTGCCCATGTCTGAGGGAAGCACAGAGAAGAAAAAGGAGGCAAGCTGTAAGGACGTAGGTTCACTGAGGGAAAACTGGGGCTCCAGAGGAGACCAAGGTCAAGAATACAAAGTATTATGGGATTTAATGCGGATTGACTGCCTTGAAACACCATAGACAAGACTGACGTGTGATATTAGTCCTACTGGAAAT
Source organism: Crypturellus tataupa (assembly GCA_034781795.1). Taxonomy (NCBI): domain Eukaryota; kingdom Metazoa; phylum Chordata; class Aves; order Tinamiformes; family Tinamidae; genus Crypturellus; species Crypturellus tataupa. The sequence continues at coordinate 1,333,764 of JAWLRI010000771.1, forward strand.
CCTTGCTTTCCTGGGGAGGTATCTATGGGTCCATCCCAGATGAACAGGATCTTAAAAGATATTTTTGTGTCCGCAGTGGGTCAGAAGAGACCCCAGAGGTGAGTTTTAACTCACAGTTTAAGACATTTACATTAGGTCTTGATGTCCACAGGTGCTAGAGGATGATTCATCTGCTAAAACGTATTTATGGTGCCATCTGAGATGTTATGAGAAATTTGAAATAGAGTTGGCAAGTATGTCAATGCCTTCTGGACCAACATTTAGAGACCAAATGAAGGCTTTAGGGAAATGCCAAGTTGTTGGACATTTATCCTTAAATGTTAGACATTTATCCTTAGTCAGCTGAGTTGTATCTATCTAAGATGTGCGAATCTGGAGCTGAATCTACCCAGGTCCCCCTGTGGTTGTGACAGGTCTGGGTTCAAACCTGGGGCCTGGTGGTGCTTCTCCTCCTGCTCCAGGGATGCTGATGGGCCTTTTCCCCTGCGTGTGTGCTTGCTTTTATGCACACTTGCACTAAAGGCTTCTCTGCCAGGCAGGAGGAGATGATAACTGGAGATGGGGGGTTGCTCTGTAAAGGAACCACATTTGAATCCTTCTTCGTTCAGGATAGTCTTGGCTGCAACTCTCCCACATCCTATGCAAATTCTCTGATGTCCAGGGTAGAAAGCATTTCTTTTCTCATACACACATCTCTGGACAGCATTGCTTTTGTCCTGATATAAAAGAAAATATATTTTGGTGTTTGTGTATATATATATATTTTTTTTCATTTCTAGGATAGCAGAATTCTTGCTTCCTACACTGCTTGATGTTCAAGATCATCCCCAGCACCTGTGTTTGCAGCAACAAGATTAATCCTTCCTGGGCTGGGAGAGCTAAAGGAGGAGGGCAAACTATGCCAGAGCACTAAGAAACTGCGGAAAAAAAAAGAAGGAAAGAAAGAAAGAAAAGGACAACTTCTTTCCTATCAAAAGTGGTAAGATCCCAGGCTGGAGAGGCATAATTCAAGAGAGGATCCTTGTGAGATCCCCTGGGCTGCAACAAGTTTAATTAGTGGTCATCTCCTGCTATTATGTCCCTAGGACGAGAATAACACTGACCTCCACCAGTGTTGTCTAATGCACCTCTGTAAACGAGCACAAGGACTTTAAACCAGCTCCTTTACCTACTACTTCTCCCCCTCTGCTGAGGCTAGTGGCAGTGGATACATGTAGCTACAGAAAGTCTCCGCCGTTGACTCCGTGAAAGATCTTAGGTCAGAACTTAGTTGTTTCCCCTTTCCCAGACCGTGTCTGAACTGCCTGTAAAGCGTCCTTGCTCGTAAGGGCTGGCCACACTGTTCTGCACTTTGAGATAAGAGACGCTGCCAGCATCCAAAGCAACATTCCCAGCGTGATCCGTGGAGCAGGAGAGACAGCGAGGGCAGCGTAGGTCGGAAAGGGCTTGCTACCTTGCACCTTGGGGACCTCCTGAGCATCTATAGTAGAAGAAAGGGGCCAGTGGCAGCTGCAGAAGATATCAAAGAGGGAGGTTTTACAAGGAGATGTTCCTCCTTTAAACACTGCTAGAGCTTGTCCCAAAATAAGGATTAAAATAATAATAATTAAAATGAAGAAAGAAAGGGCTGCGGGTGAAAGAAACTCAGCAAAAAGGAAAAGAGGATGCTGTAAAGAAACAGACACAGCGGCATTAGCCAGGTACTGCTGCCTGATCCAGTATTAGTGCTTTGGGGTGCTTGGAATATCTGCCTCACCGACACACACATGTATAAACACACATCCCTATAAGCAGCGATAGTATTTTGTAATTAAAGGTGCCCCACAGCAAGGCTGTGCTCAACAGAATAAGACTATAATCTTTACAAATCCCTTTGCTTCCTTGAAAAGATGCAGCTAAGTCAAAGACAGAGGCACAGGAAAAAAATAATAGCACCAAAGGCACTCAGGATGCAATAAAATAGAGGATTAGATCTACATTACTTTCATTACATTATATTGTATTTTTATTATTAGGTCCACAGTTATCATTTAATCTTATAGCTGCGGTGTCTGATAGAGTGGAACAAAAACAAATGGAATTCATCCCCCCACACACACACCAAGGAATTGGAGATTAAGGAAAGATTAACATCATGTGTAAATGAATGAAAAATGTAAATTGCAAGAAAAAAGGAAAAATAAAAAGGAAGGAAAAGTAGGTGTGCTGGCGAACATGGAGGAAAGCCACCCCGGAGTGAGTATAACTCTGCTTTATCTCTGCTGGCCATGGTTGGTCAGGAAGAGAGGACCATATCCCAGACCTCGTCCTTGCCTTCCCCTGACTATTTGGGATGATGCTCTGAGATGCTGGTGTGAATATTGCTTGCTTAGAGGCTCCTTGCAAAGGTCACAGCTCAGAGCAGCATCCCAGGCTCTGCAAAGCAGGAGTCAAAATAACATTGGGGGAACCTGGTGCTATGGAAAACTGTAGGTCAACATGCTCCATTGCTCAATACGCAGCAGGATGAATCATGCCGCTTCTTAGCTCGAGAGGCTTAAATTTGTATTCTTTTTCCTATTTTGTGCTTGTCAGTGCAGCAAAGATGCAGTGGTCAGGGAGACCTCAGCGGTAGCCAGAACCTCTGCTCCTTTACCCTGCTCTGCAGGAAAGCAGCACCTGCAAACCAGCCAAATTCATGCCCTTGCAGGATTAATTTCTGGAGAAGAGAAATGGCTGACAGCAGTCTGGTATTTCTTGGCTGCAATCCTATTTACCGAGAGTGTTCGCAAAGGATTTACAAACCTAAAGGGGGATTTATAGAGAATTTAGGCACCTAACTCTAAAAGAGCGATCCTGAAAATCCCCACTCAGCCATCACCTAATCCCAGAGGCTCCTGAGCTATACTCCTACCCATTTATTTCCCCTTTAAGCTCTGCCTGTGGACACATACAGAAAGTCTTTGCTCATGGCAAAGCTGAGCAGCTACCGCCCAGCCATGCCCATGATCCTTAAGTTTCCCACCTTGAGTTTTCCTCCATATGTCAGCAGTCCTGAGGGACCCTGAGACACCTGGCATTAACAGGGCTGGCTGCTGCTTTCTTTCTTTCAGCAATAACAATTAAAATAATAATAATAAAAAAAGATGTTGTTTCTCTCCACCTACCTATGCAGAAGCTCAGGGCATTCAGGAGACGAAAGTCCATTGCATATCTGCACCTGAGGGCAATCACACTTTTGTCTCCTGGGACACAATGAGAAAGAATAAATGAAGACGATCTGCTGGGCTGAAGAGTTTTCTGCATTTCTTGTTAAGGAGTGAGAAGAAGCCTTGTCCATCACTCTGGATACCGTCAAGCTGGAGGGTTAAGGTGCTAATTTAGGACATGGGAGAGGTGGATACGAATCTCTTCAGGGAAAGGTAGAACATGATGCTTGGTGTTGTGCATCACAGGAAAATTATCCAAACTCTAAAGTAGAGAAAAGTCCTTCTGAAGCCTGACAAATATTGTTTTTACCACCAGTAGCAGAAGTAGCATTGACTCAACTCCTGTGTTACTGTGTTATTATCGAGGCTTTTTTTGTACAAGTTAGATGATTTGGGTGGTTAAAGTGTTAACATTTTAATTATGTTAGCAACCAATTCTAATTTCTAACTCTCAATATATGGTTTGCTCCCACAATAAGATTATTATTTAACAATGTTTCCACTAAAGTTGTGACCTCTGTCCAGATATTTCAGTTGGGAGGAGATCTGGACCGCAATCACCAGGGGATGGATGGAGGTCTTAGGTAGACCTTGAGCTTGTCCTCAGATGACTTCAGAATCTTGGAGAAAAACAGAAAAAAACAGGCATTTCCAGAGCGCATTTAACTAACCCTAATGTAGCTGTTTAAATTAGATGTGATTCAATGTTCTCCTAAAGAGTTGCTTTCAGTCCTTGGGCTATAGAAATACCGGGAAAGTCAGGCTCAGATACGGACCAATGATGGAAAAATCTGAATTTAAGTGTTAATGTCTGGCTCTGGACACCATGGTGAGAACAGCACGGGCAGACACAGCAATAATTTCACTTTATGAGATGATTCCCCAACTTAGACTTGCTGCAAGTTTGATGGCTAGTGATCTCTGTCCCCCTCTTCATCCCCAGGTGAAGTTCCATTTTACTAGTTTCTTTCTGCTGGTTTTATGCTGGTCTTCTCTGTTTGTGCCATTCAGGCCTTCCGAAGATGGGGCTTCTATCAGCTTCCATCATCTGTCCAAAATTTGATATAAACCGACCATACAGGGCAAAGTTAATGGACAAAGACGATTCCAGATTTGTGCCACTTTAAAGAAGGGGGAGTAAACTGTGACATACAGCTCCAGTAACTTTAAAAGGAGCTGAGACAACTTGATATTTAATTCCTAGCTGGCTAAATTAAGGTGACCGACTGTGTTTTGTATCTCGGTCTCAGGCCGCACAGCCTACCTGCTGACGAGGCTGTTGCTTTGAGAGTCTGCTGCTTCCAGCTATTACACTATAAAAAGGTTTAATTGCTCTTCCTACTTTGTTTTAAATTAGGGTGAAGATCATTGCGTGTACGTGTCTGCCAATGTGTGATTCTTGCAGACTTGCTTGGTGTCTCCACCAGTTCTTGCGGTGACAGCAGTGTAGTTGACTCCAGCTGTTTGTGCCTGGAAGCACAATCAGATTGAGTATTTTTTTATTATTTTTTTATTGAGGTTTCTCTGCATGTTGTTTCTCCGTGGTCAAGGGATCACCCTTCTCACCTAAAATTGCCTTTCAGCACGTTGATATCTAGTCTTCCCACAGCAATACCCTCGCTGCATGCTTCCGCTTTCTCTCTAATTAATGCATCTGAACTATGTCTGGAGTCACCTTGACAGCAAGATCCTGATTTATTTTGAACTGACACCTTTTCTTTTCCCCTTCCATTAGCTGTGTAATGCTTTATATTACCCATACACATGTGGCAACTCTCCTGTGCACGGCACTATAATCAGCAAGAACCAGGACAAAGAAAACAAATTTGAAAAGAAATAGTAAGTTAATTCTACTCTGTTCCTGTGGCTGAGTTATCCCTTGATGGTGGGTGATAGATTTATCACAGGGAATGTCTGGGAATCCTGAGAGATACTTTGGCTGAATGTTCATACCAGGAATGCAGTCCATTCCCTCACTGAGATGAAAGGAAGGGAGGAAAGGAAGGATAGAAGGAAGGAAAGGAAGGACAAGAGGAAGGGAAGGAAGGGAAGGAAGGGAAGGAAGGGAAGGAAGGGAAGGGAGGAAGGGAAGGAAGGGAAGGGAGGAAGGGAAGGAAGGGACGGGAGGGAGGGAGGAAGGAAGGCAGGGCGGACGGACGGACGGCCGGACGGAAGGAAGG
>JAWLRI010000771.1:1339318-1379543 GCA_034781795.1 Crypturellus tataupa
AAGAAAGAAAGAAAGAAAGAAAGAAAGAAAGAAAGAAAGAAAGAAAGAAAGAAAGAAAGAAAGAAAGAGAAAGAAAGGAAGGAAGGAAGGAGTGAAGGAAGGAAAGAGCTTTAAGTGGCCAGAAAGGGAGAAGCTAACACCTGGAAAATCAGATATGTCCCCTTTGTTGTGCTGTGATTAGTTATTATCTGCCTTTCAGTAGGACCCAAGGTTGTGTAGAGGACTAGGGGACTTGCTGAAGCCCACACAGACCCTGAGGTGTATTCACTAACATGGCAAATGCATTCATGTAATTCCTGATGCAGCTCTCAGGGAACTAAAAGCATGAGGGAAGGACAACGTTCAGCCTGGCAAGGTGAAATACATCTCCAATTCCTCTGTAGGCTCTAAAGTAGAAAACTTTGGAGCAATCAGTCACTATATGGGGTAAGCTACGTGTGAAGTTTTAGTTCACTTAAAGTCATTTAAAAGAGCACTAAGATCCTGTTCGGAAACCCCATTGAAATCAGCAAGAGCCTTTTCACTGTTTTCTTTCCCCAGAAGGATATTTCTCTAAAAGGAACAACCATAAATTTCAACTACAGAGAGTTGTAAATCACAGGGCATCAAAGTTTGAAAACCCTCTGAAAATACCTCCCTCCAGCAATAGATTCTCTTGTAGCTTTTGTACTAAAGGAGGCGTGTGAGTTACCTGCACTTCTGTTTGCAAACACATTTTGGTATGCGACATTACGGAGTCAAGCAGGAATATACAAATTTTCAGCCCAGAACTGCTCTGATTAGCATTTCTGCCTGATGAATGCAGAAGTCAGGAGAGCAAGAGGATATCCTGGTGCTTCCCAGGGGTGAGAAATAGCTTTGAGATGCTGATGGTGCAGGTAGCTAAGGCAGTTGTGCTGCCACCCAGATGAACTTGCAGTCCCAACCTCTTCCTTCAAGTGACTGTCACCCATCTGACCCTGTGTTGCGCTGATTCACCTACTAAAGCAGAAGGGAGCCATTCACAGATGTGTAGGTGTTGAGGATTTTTGCCATTATAGTGAGGCAAACGAGCATGGCAACACGCAGATGGAAGTCAGCACCAGGGCCATGTGTGCAAAAGAAATTTCACTGGGATTGTGGCTCTATTGGTGGCTTAAGCTGTTAAAGTAGCTCTCATCTGTTTGCTCCACTCCACACATCACCTTTTTAAATACTGACTTATAAACTTGAATAAACGTAGCATAGCAAATACGTTTTTTGCCATCAGTGGAAGAAGACTAACTTGGACAGTTAAACTGTTAAAACATTAACTGGCTGAGAATAAATTCCTAGCTGCATGTGTATAGTGTCTTCCCTTGGGCCTATAACAAGATTTTGATCTGACTTGCTATCTAAGCCCTTTCATAATTATTGTGGAAAAATGTGTCCTACTGGTGTGCAGCTCATCCCATGACCAAGGAGGAGGAAACATCACCAGGGACACCATCCTCCTCCTGGAGGGTGATGACGAGTTATTACCTTCTTGTTGATCCTGTTTAAGGTCGTTGAAGCCATTGAACCTGGGATGCAGGGGACACTCATAGTGGCAGGGTGAGCATCGCTTCAGAGAGAAGGGATAGATACTTGCAAGTTCATTTGTATAACAATTGAGAGGGTTGTATAACTATTCAAGAGGTATTATTAGTAGTAATATTTTTGTGTTATTAATATTGCCTTTTCTGTATCAGATTGGACTGTGAGTGTTTGCTGTTTTACGATTTTGATGAAGGTACATTGGCTAACAATAAGTTATTTCACCCATAGTGCCCCTATCAAGACTCCAAGTGTGACACGAGGACCATTTCAAACAAGTTGTGAAGGAGCAGGGTAGCAAGTGAGTTAAAAAAGAACAGGAATCAAAATGTGGTGCAATTCGGAAGTAGAAATAACAGCAGGAGCAAAAGAGACATGGAGTCATAAGAGAGATGTGACAAGGAGCCTGTTGGCCATATAAGATCTTCACCATCTGGGAATGTGCAGCCAATAGCAAAAGTTTGAAGTCCTTATGCACGGCCAAACCTACTGCAGGCTACATCTGCATCAGTAAACCCAACTGTTAGGGCAATGGCCCAAATGCAGTCTGTAGTTGTCCCCACTTAACACCTTCCCAGGCTTTGTTCTGTCCCCATGAGATGGCATGGATATGGCAAGCCCGTTTGGGAGCAGAAGAGAGTCTAGCTGTAGGGACATGACCTGTGCTGTGCCAGTTAGCTTAGAACTAGAGAAACGATCCTTGGTTTTGTTTAATTCACTAGCATAGATATAGCTACTGGGGTGGGCATGGGAAATAAGGGTTGAGGAACCAAAGGGCAATTCCTTCTGGTCAGACATCTGGAGGAGAGGCCCAAAAATGATGCGAGGGTTTTGAAAGGCGTGTTGGAGAAGTGATGGAGCAGGACATGACATATCTGATGGTTGAAATGTTTGGGCATCTTTTATATCAGAAGGAAGAGAAAAGGGAATTTGCTAAAAATTTAAAGCTGAAAGCAATCTCATTGATGATGACTGTCACTTTTTTTTAGAAAAGGAACAAGTAAGATCAGTGAAATGAAAATAGACTTGGCAAAGTAGACAATAAATGCAAAATAATACTGTTTTGCTGGTAGGTAGCTCAATGGCAATGAAATAAATGCTGGTTCTTGTGGAGAGAAACTATGAAATACCTATCAGCAAACCTCAGTGCCAAAGGAAAAAAAACACACACAAGGGAAGATACCAGGACACTTTAACAGCCTGGAAGAAAAAATAGATAAAGGAGAATTACACATAAAGTGGAAAGAAGCTTGCATGTTTAATAACTAACATAAACAAAGAAACAGAAAAAGAAAAATTACAGAATGGATAACAATTAGTAGGAAATAAACAAAATCAAAAAGAAAATCACTCAAAAAAAAGGAGGAAGACGAGGGGAAGAACAGACATTTCATGAGAAGGAAAACATGCAGCCAGTAATGAAGACAGGGCCAAAGGGTAGACTATATTCCAGAAAGATGGAAGGAAATTTCAATCTTCTTGAGGGGAAAAAAAATGTTAATCGTGATCAGATAGCTAACACAATTAATTATATTAAATTAAATGGAAAGATGAGTCATGAGTTAGAACTCCAGATTAAGGCATATTGAGGTAACATGGATGTATCTGACCCATCAGGACCTGGCAGAATCTACTTAGATGCTTCAGGAAGCGACTCAGAGCAACCAAGTCATTTTATTCAATAATTCATGGATGGCAGGTGAGGTTCAAGAGGACAGGAGAGCAGTGAGCATGAAATCAGTTTTAGGGAGAAGGAAGAAATACAGTTCAGAAAACAAAAGACCTGTCATATTAATTTCAATTTTGAGAAAGAACTGGGAACAACTTACTAAACATTTTTAATAGATTACACAAAAGACATCGCTTTACAGATCTATCTGATTTTTACTGTGATATGAACCACGTTTACCTGGCAACCACATGAATTTGCTGTGAAGATATTGCTTCAAAACAATGTATTTTCCTACTTCATAGGATAGGTCCCTTCTGGACCAGGTAGAACAAAGTTTGTGGTAGACAAGACTATAAGTCATAACCTATGAGATTTTCTTGTACTAGATGAGGTCTGGATGTGTTCTTGGTACAACCGGGGAAGAATATGGATCAAAAAACAGGCCCAATGAGTAAACATCAGTGATTTGTTGTGTATCAGAAAGTAAATCAAGGAGGAATGAGATCTTGCCAGGTCCTATGTGAGACCCATCTCTCTCAGATATTTCCTGATGACTTCAATAAAGATGCCAAAACCTCAGATAATTTTCAGAGCAGAGCAATAAATATTGCACAGGTCAAAAAACATAAGTTAGGAGGAAAGGAAGTAAGAACTAAGTTTGCTTAATCTATAAAAAAAGCAGGAGCCCAACAGAAGTCCTCTAATTTGTAAAGGACAGTTGGAAAGTGGATGAAGATGGACTGCTCTCACTCTTTGTCAGGGAAGGGTAAAACGTGTCAATTTAATTTGTAGCAGTGACTAATTAGTTTGAATATTCAGGAAAACTTCCTTATTATGAGGATACATAGGTAAGCTCTTGAATGAATCACCTAGGGAGTCTGGAAAGCATCCTTGGAGAGTCCCTGCAAAATTTGAGATATCTGAGGTTTGGGCTATCACTAATCAGAAATATACATAAATCTTACAGTCACTGGTGCAGCATAAACATCTACAATTCCTGGTGCAAACATGGGTAGAGAAGGAGACCAGAACAGTGAGGAAGAAAAGACAGAGAAATCACAGTCATGGCAAGACCATAGCACAAAAAGAAAAAGAGAAAGAAAAAAGAAAAGAAAAACAAAAACAACAAGAAAAATGCAAGAGGCTTGAGGATAACCACTGTTGAGTATTCAGATGCAATATTAAAACCTTTGAGTAGGGACAACGTAAATCTCCAAGATTCTAGATGTTCTTTTGAAGTGATTCCCCACAGTTTTTTTAAATCCACTGAGTCTGCAAGCAAAAGGTCCTGATCTGTGACAAAAAAGTCCACTAATGTTCCGCAGTTTGCTTCATAGCATTCTGATAAAATCAAGTCCAACTTGATGTCTTTTTCTTTAAGATGACAGAGGGCAGGTGTTGGTGAATTGAACCCATGCAATGAACTGCCCACCTACCGCTACATCCATCTGCACTTTAAAGCCAAGCAGGTGCTCCTGGTAGTATATATGTGCAAAATGGGGCTAGGGATGAAGGAAAAAGGGGATAAAGGGCTGAAGGAAAAAAATCTCATCATCACACAGGCATCCTGACACAGAGCCAAATGTGCCCTATCTCCCACTACCGTCAAGGACTGAGGGCTATTGTCCAATAATGATGGAAATACTAGACAAAACCCTTACAACAGCTATGAAACTGCCATGAGTGGTTGACATGACTTCAGAATGTTTGTCCTCATCCTGAAAACGCCTGGGAGGTGGGTGCTACATGGAAATCTGCTTTATTTTCACAGCAAAGAGTTCCAGAAGGGATAACAGCTGTTTTATGATGTCACTTCCTGCAGAATTTGGGGACTGGCTTTGGGACTGAGGAAGTCCCTAAGAATTTGGGACCGAGGAGGTCTTTTCTGGTCCTTTTTCCTCTCTGTCTCTGTCATGAGTCCAAAGCAGAGGATCATGAATTTGCCAAGCACTACTCTCAAACACGCATGGACACAGAACAACTTTCTTTGTGACTCTAGAAGAAAATAAAAAATAAATTAATGCTCTTAAGTGACCTGTCAAGCTGGCTCTAGTTACCAGACTTTTCCGCTTAAATATTTCCAGGACAATTTTATTAAACAGGAAGAACCCCACACTTGTCTCTGAGTAACCTCTCTGACATACTCCTGATTAAGGGATGAAAGAAAGTAATTTTGGGGATGAAAATCTACTCACTTCATTGATGTAATAGCAGTCAACAAATAAAAGAGTTCCATCTGCCCACCAGCCTTGTCAATCCATGCAGCAGGGTAGACCAGGAATCCTTCACAGGAGAGTAGATACACCTGTAATTCCATTACCACAAGAGCAGATATGATTCCTGGCACCTACCAGGCCAGGTAGACACTGTTGTGATTTATCTAAGTGCCAGAAGCACCCAAGAATGCCACCCTAGGGTGATCCAACAAATAAATCATATCAACAAGAAGCAAAATAAGCATTAGAACACACATTGAGCACCACTTGTATAGTCATACTCCATACTTGGTGAGGGTAGGAGTGATCTCCCATGCCTTGAGATGTCCCTAGTAAATCTAATCTCCCTTGCTTAGTGACCAGACCTTTTCCCATTATCTAAATCAGACACTTCCCTAGAATAATGAGGATTTATAGTAGTCTCCACTGTCTATGAATGGATCCAAGGACAACCATCTCGGATATCTCTGTCTACACTTAATCGTTTGAATCCTGTCTGGAGTGACAGTACAGCTCTGCTTCTTTCATAGTTTAAAAGATCTAAGAGAGTACTAGCAATAGTTGTTAGCATTTGCTGATAACCCAGACACGTATTATTTTCTCCAAACGTCAATACCGTTTGCTTGTTTTCCCTTGTACAGGACTCTTTTTAATCTTTATTTTGACCTTAAAAGACCTGCCAGTGTTAGTCCATGAAATCAGCTTAACAACTTTCCTGTCCTTTCACTTCTGGTTTATGAAAATAATTTCCCCATTGGTTCCACTTTCCTCCTTCATCTCTGCAATTTCGCATTTGTTGTTGTTGTGATTGGTTATTTCTGTCTCCCACCCTGGTCCCTAGCAGTTCCAGTTCCCTGCAGAGAAATTAAAGATTGCGGTAATAATTAGTTTGTAGTGTTATCTGCTTCTGTCCCTTTAATAGCTATCAGAATAAAGCTGTCACCCAGCACTGACCGTCTCTAAATATAAAAATAACCTTCCCCAGAGCTGGCAGTGTTTTTTCTTGCTTTGTTTCCTTAATTGTGTTTGTTAATCAGAAAACGCAATTAATTTTCCTGTTTCCATTTCTGCAGCTTCATTTTTTATCCCTCCATGATTGGGCATCCCACTCCTATATGTTTATTTCCTATCCCTTTTCTGCTGACGAAACATATCAATCTGGAGGGAAGGAACTGCAAAATTTTGCTCAAGCTTATTTGTTTGCCTTGTTTTTTACAGATTATCGTGGTTTCACTCTGAACGTGATTTTAAGCTATTTTGGAGGATAGTGTAGGATTACTCTGTTTCTTTAAAATAACTGAAGTCAATACAAGGGATGCGGTGTGCTTGGAGTCTGTTTCTGCTCTATCGCTCACTTCCCTAGGTGCCATCTAGCAAATGACATAAATGTTTGATGCCTCCGCTTCCCTAGATGCACAAACGCCACTATTGGTTCCATGACGTTGTCTCTTGGGCTCTTCAAAGCAGACTCCTGCTATGACAACTTGCAACTGTTGATCAGGATATTCAGATTACGTTGATTTCAGTGGGAAGCAATTTGAACAAATTGGGGGTGTTTTGAGTGCAAAAATTCTGACCTGGTGACGTCAGAATGTGCTTCCCGTGGATGCTGTGTAACACAAGCTCCTCTCAGCTTTGATCCTCCCAGGAAAAGGAAGCCCTATCTGGACTGCAACGAAGGTTGTGGGAGTCTCACATGAAGGAAGGCATCTGGATTTGCCATAACATAAAGATTAATTACTTTTTTCCTCTCTCTCTCTCTCTCTTTCCCCCCCTTTTTTTTTATTTTTTCTTCCTCACAATTAAAAGTAATTAACTTATGGAGCATTTAGCTGAGGAGTTTCCCCCTGTTTTATAAGCAGGGGACCAATGGCTCCTCAGTCTCTCCCCAGAAATATCTTCAGCAGATAAAATCATGGTTATCTAAAGACTGTCCCCCACAGATGTAGGATGAGACCATAGATGCTTCAGAGTAAGAGCTGAAGTTCCCCCTGTTATGAAACACGTTGCAGAGGGAATGAGCCATAGGAACTGACTGATACTCCCCCAAAACAGCTACAGGGGTGCAAGCACTTTTTAGGGATGCTAACAAAGTCCTGGTGAAGCAGATGCTAGGAAACACTATGAAAAGCCAAATGAAAAAATAATAATTAAAAATAATAATAGTCTACGACCATTCTGGGGACAAGACCACAACTTTCCCCACTCCAAAATAGCCAGGCTGCATAGCTCAACTTGGATGTGAGGCATATTTCAGCAAACCACTTATGATCAATTCACAGAGTGAAACATCAGGAGGGATTGCATCAAATTCAAAGTAGTTGCAATCAACTGATAGGCAAATTATTATTCTACGCCATAATTATTCACTTGTTTGCTGCTATAACCACTGCCAGCTTTAAAAGTCAATATCACTTTGTCCTGGTGCTAGACCTTATAGCAAAGAGAAAGGTAGGACAGTAAAGAAAATGGTTGGTAAAAGGGAAAAAAAAAAAGGAAAAAAATAATAGGGACAGGAAAGATGCAGGTATATTGCTCCTTAGGCAAGACCAACATCCTTTATGCATGGAAGGTGGAGTAAAAATGTTTCAGAAAGGTGCTTGGATGCTATTGCAAACCAGAGAATCCAAGTTTGCAAGACATGGAATGAAATATTTCCTCTCTAGTCAGTACAAGGAAGGCATCAGCTAGGGCTGTGTTGCTCTGGAAAAATGTGAGGTAGTTGGAGAGTCTGGAATAGGGTTACAAGAGTGTGCAAGGGCCTAGGAAGTAGATGCTGCTGGGAAAGTCGGTGCTGATGATGCAACATGACCATTTTCAGAAGCAGGACAGGCATCTGTTCAGAGAGGAAGATGATGCAACCCGGTAAAACCATTTTCCACATGGTATCTTCCCATGCCCTTTTCCTGCAGGCCAGATAAATACTGCTTCCCTTTCCCATTCCTCCCCGTTCCTCTTGGAAGCCACTCCAAATCTCCTTCCCTGCTCATTATTTTTGAGCACCACAGTCTCAGGGCAAAGATAACATCCTGGAAATAAGCTTTGGGTTGTAATTACAATATATATTGGTTTATAAATTCAGTTGTTTAGCAGGATAGTCAGCAGCCTAAATTCACAGTAAAACAAGGAAAGGAATCAGATTAGGAATTAGATAGAACAAAGGAGGCTTGGAATAGAAACACAAAGGAAAAACAGATGATCAAGACAGCATTAGAAAGATATCAAACAGGGTCATTTTAGTGCTGAAGTCAAATTCAGTCCGGACTATACTTTTTTGATTGTAGAAACTGAATGTTTTGGTATGGAAACCAAAAATTTCACAGGATTTAGATATACAGTTTCCTATTTCTACCTTTCAAAAAAGACAAAATAAAACAAAAACAAAACAAAACAAAAATACAATTCAGATTTGAGGATTTGCAGAGGGTTTTTTCCTCATCAAGAGTTTTTTTTTCCTCATCCATCTGGAGAATACAGAGTCAATTTTTCTCAACCTAGATTACCCAATGAAATGGGATAGTCTTACACTAGAGAAAAACAGTTTTTTTTTCCCATTTGTTTTGTTTTATTTTTGTTTTCTTTAAGACGTGTAATGAGATCTTGTAGGCTGAATGGACATGCATCTTCTCTCTTTGGTTAAGAAATCTGTAACCTATGAGGAAAGTGCTTGTGAGCTGCTGTATCCACGGGAAGATGTTGCATATCCCAACAGGAATCATCTGTAAATGCTAAAGCTAACCAAATTTCCCATTCAATGTCTAGTTGGAAGAAGAGGAGCATTGTGCCAATTCTGTTCATCCTATCAGAGATCAAATTTTAAAAGAAGTAGCATCTACAAGCTTATCTCCTCCATCATCTTCCTGTGTCGTAGTTTTCACCTCTCCCTTTGACTGCCGCAGAATAACCTCTGACATCCTGGATGCTAATCCCCATTTTATTTTGATATACCCTTGGAAACTAATCTCCATCTATATCTAACAAAGATGAACAAGTTTGTGCCCATTGCCTCTTGTCTTGTTACTGGGCACCACAGAAGAGTCTGAGTCTTCTTTACATCCACCAGCTTTTTATATACATTGATAAGATCCCCCTCAGACTTCTGTTCTCCAGGCAGAAGAGTTTCAACTCTCTCAACTTCTCCTTGTAAGAGATATGTTCCTGTCCCTTAGTCATCTTCATGGCCTTCTGTTGGACTTGCTCCAGCAAGTCTATATCTTTCACTGGAACCAGTACTCCAGATGTGGTCTCCACAGGGTTAAGTAAAGGGTAAGGATCCCATACTAATGTGACTAATTTATTTACTGCTACATTGCTGCAAAAGTGGAACATTTTTTTGTCTAGTGATGTTGTGAAGAACTAGCTAATATGCTGCAACACAGCATACACCGAAACATAGAGGTTTCTGACTGCTCCTAGCATTGTTACTGCTGTAAGCCCTGACATCTTGCCTTAAATATTGTATTTAAGTCCCCTTGAGGAATGACCTTTTTCAGGGGAGAGTCTAAAGGAGAAGGCATGGAACTGATTTTAAATGTTCTCTTCAGTGTTTACACTCCAAACATAGCAACAGTAGGAGGCACATGAAAATGCCTCTGAATTTTAATCTGCCAAATTCTGGAAAAGCCTCATGTTTACGTTCAAAACACTAATCCTGTGCTAATTTGCATGCGAGCTTCCCTCCCGTCTTTCAGTGTATTTTGTGCATGCAGAGCCGCACAGCGATGACCCAGCCAGCAGCCTTTGCTCTCTGGCAGATGGCACAAAAACCTCCCAGTCCCATGGCAGAAACCAGGATCTTCAAGCCAACAATAGGTCCTTCCTGAGGGATGCAAGAAACATCTTTCTCTTCTTGCAATAAACCTAGATCTAAAAAAAAAGTGAAATAATTTTTGTTTCTAGTCTGGGTCCTCTCACATCAGCAAACAATTGCACTTTACTTAGATATTTTGAGTTGAAAACTTTCAAGTTTCAGAGATAAAAGGTATTTTCTACCCTTGTGCAGTGATTGAAAGAGTATCTTCAACCAGTTTATCCATACCACAGAGCAAGGGAGAAATGATCTATTATACAAATTTATGTATCTGAAAAAAAAGGGGGGGAAATATTCATGGTCCATGAATCCTCCCTCAGATGCTTTCAAGTAACTAAAAAGACCAGGCATGGATG
This sequence comes from Crypturellus tataupa, assembly GCA_034781795.1. Lineage (NCBI taxonomy): Eukaryota > Metazoa > Chordata > Aves > Tinamiformes > Tinamidae > Crypturellus > Crypturellus tataupa. The sequence goes on from JAWLRI010000771.1 coordinate 1,349,927, forward strand.
TAACCCCCAAAGCTAGAAGAAGAGTCCTCTGCACTAGGGGATTCTGCTCTTTTCTCGCCACCAGATGAGAGGGAAACAAAAGTCGTAAACCAAGAATGGCAAAAAGATGCTCACGAGTCTTGAGTAACAACACATCCTCAGAAGCAGGAAAGTCAGCAGGATGGCCAAATAACAGTTGTTCAAGATGCTCTTGAGCATCTTATCAAAAGATTATTTTTCCTCAGGCTTGTTCCCAGTATCCTGCTGACTACATCATACCATGGCAGTCGCAGCTGACAACGAGCTCTCCACTTGCAGAGAGTCTTAGAAGACATCAGGAGTTGATGTCTTTGAACGGCAAACTGGAAAGAGGAAGCAATTCTGAGCACTCTGCTTGTGCCATAGTTACTGCAAGGTATAAAGAAAAGCCTCCTCCCAAAACTCTGATCTAGCCATTTCACGAGTCCTCAAGTATTTAAACAAGCAGTTCAACTAAGGAGACTTCAATCCCAAGCCTCTTTCATAGGAATTGCCCTAAATTCCAGATACGCATCACAATTCATGGATATCTCATTTAGTTCAACTAATTGCCAAAGACTGCAGAAGAGCTTGAATGTCAACCACATGCCAGACCATCATGATCAACACACATGCTCTAATACCACCTGGAAAGGTCGCTAATGGTTTGGCCTTATCTCCATGGTCCTCTACTTTTTGAGTGCCTCATCTCTTGCTCATGCTCATGACTTGCTCTTGCTCATGACTTGTCTAGACCTCAGCCTCACTCATCCCAATGGGGAGAAGACTCAAAGCCACAACAAACTCACATCTCATCTATAGCTTCTCTAACAGTCTCTGGTGCTGCCGCTCTGCATCACAATATTCTCGTTGTGTCTTTCAACACGACAGATGGATCTTCTTCCAGGTCTATTGCAAACACATGCCTGCAAGCAGACAATGCCCATCCACCAACGTTCTCCAGAAAGGGGAGACTTCTTAGCCCAGATTCCAGTCTTTTCAGGTCATACCACAGCCAAATCCTGCAACAGAAGAGAAAGAATCTGTTCATGAACTCTGTTTATTAATGCTAGTCTGAGAGTCCAAAGCAGGAGTCTCTAATTTGCTCCATGCCTCAGTGTCCTCCTCTTTTAAATGAGGTCAGTATCATTTTTTTCCCTTCAAACCAAGGTCTGCAGGGTTGAACTCAGCTCTACATCAGCTTCAGAGTTAACAGCCCTTTGCTCCATCAGTCCTCTCAGTCTTGCCAGTAGCAGGGTAACCAGGGAGCATTTCCTCCTCCTAATCCTCTCTGGCTTTTTCCTCCCCTTATCAAAAAATAAATAAATAAATAAGAAGCAATGTTCTGCTTTGTATAGAAACATCTCCCATAGGACTGAACCACACGCAGCTTGCAAGCCCCAGAGCTCCACAGGATTGCAAGGCAGGAACACAGCCCTTCAGACCATGCAGTTCCTTGGGGCTTCTCCCTGGCTCCTAGATCACTCTATTCCATGCTCTGGTTTTGATCTCTTGCAGATTTGCAAAGCCGGGCACAGTGGGTAATAGATTATGTTTGTCACATATCCTCAAACATCCCAGTTCTCTAACAGCTCCAGGTTGTCATCTAAAGCACACACCTTCGCTCCAACACCCACTTATGCAACTCCCCCTCAAAACACAAACACTGAATCAACATTAATTAAAAGAAAATTGTGTTTGAAAAACCAGGGAGGCATCTGCATATGGTCTTGTTTTACTATTACAATTAGGCAAATCAGGTTTTCAAGCAAACTTGAAATAAATTTGGGAGAATTTATGCCAGCGTTAGGACACACATCATAAAAAGCCGCTAGCAGGTTTATTGCAGCAAAGCAAATACATTTAGTGTTTTACTGGAAGCAGAATAGGTGAGTGAAGTGCTGCGGTCTTCGGGGTTTTACAGTCCTAAAAGACCCTTTACAAAGCTTGATTTATTTTGGGAAGATGAGTTCGCCTCTGTTTTGCTATGATCATGGATCCTCACAAGAGAAGCCTGGCCCATATTTAGTTCCCAAATTTAGGAAACTTAAATTTCCAGCCTAAATTTGCCGTTCATTAGAGTCTAAGTGATGGCAAACTCAGCCGTGTGGACAGCAGAAGGAAAATACTGCAGAGGGAGCTATCGAGAGTAAGCTTGTAAGAAAAGCCAGACATAAGGACTTGTTGGGAAATGAGTCAGGCTAAATGAGGGCTTCAGATGTTTACAGGAAACTAGCGTTATTCTGTGAAATTGTCCCTGAAGGGCTGGAAACTTGCAAACATTGTTATGGTTTTAAAGCAACAGCATCTCCCAGCCAAAACTCATGCGTGCACACATGAACATAAATAGAGCGCACAAGAAATTTGAAATTAAACCCAGAGACAGACTCCAGCTATTTGAAAGTTTTCAGCATGAACGACTCTAACCCCCCGCTCTTAAATTTTATTAGAAATAAACTTCCTGCAGTAATATTCATACTTTTTTTTTTGAGCATATCCTGCAGAACACACAGCAGGGACCACCCTGAGCTCCAGGGTGGCATCGAAGACCTTGAAGAACCACTAAGTTGGCAAGGACAGTCTAGGGTGGGAGGCTACTCTCATTGCACAAGCCACTGGAGCCACCAAACAAGCGTCAGGGGTTAATAGGAGCCAGACACCCTGCCTGTGTCTGCTTCGTGTCAAGGAGGTTGTCTTTGCTTTGTCAAAGCCGGGATCTTTATTAGTATCGATATCTGGAATGAGCCCGCGTGCCAAGGGATTTAGCAAAGGGGGAAGGACTGGGAACATGCATTTCCTGCCTAATCTGGCAGCCTGGTTCTGCATTACCCTGCTCCCCCGATGGGCTGCCCCAGCATCTGTCCAGCTGCTTTCTCTGGAGCTTCTTGGTCATCTCCAGAGCTAGCCATGTCCCTGCAAGGCAGCACATTGATGCAAAGCAGATATTGACATCAAAACTCTTTACCTTGGTCTATTTTCAGACCATGCTGGGAGGTGCAGTGGACTCTAGCTAGAGTCAAGGAGTGATAGGGTGGGTAAAAAGTAAAATTGTGCAACCACAACTTCCTCCACAGCCAGTGGAGAGTGACTAACACTGTGCCAATAGCCCTGTCTTGCTGTGTTGATCTCTCACTGTTCTCGATACCCCAGATTTACAAAAAGTTTCTAAATGGAGCAACCTTTTTTGTGTGTGTGTGCTTGTGTGAGTTTTTACACTATAAAATCTCCAGTCTGCAATCAAATAAATTTTGCTTTTATCTTCTACGACACCCAGTATCAAGGGCCTGAGATCCCTCTGTGCCCTGGTACCACCACACTAGATACCCAAGCCATAGCATTACCTTGCATCTGGACTCGATGATCTTGCTGGTCTTTTCCATCCATAACAATTCTGTGATTCTATGGTTCCTCTGTGGTTTCACTGCACATAGCATGTCCTCATCCTTCGCCACGTCCTGTCCTGGGAATCCCCAGCTCAGCTGATCCCCATCTGTGGCTCTGGCAGGAGGTGGTGGAAATCCTGTACTGTGCAAAAAATGGATCTGCAAGGGGCTTTTAATAGAAACCAGGCCTGCTTTTGTTGCCAAATCTGGATGGCCTTTGACATTAATAAAGTCTACAGTGTGGATCTGGATCTGGGCATATGAGGAAGAAATATTTTTTGCTGAAGAACCACCTTAAAAATGTTTCCCTTCACTGACTATATACGAGGTCTAGGCTTCAATGCGAGCAGGTAAATGCCTTTTAGGGTAGATGAATCCAAATAGAAAGGCTTTTCTGAGCTTTTCTGTTCTTATTTTTTTGCCTTTTTTTTCTCCTCTAAACCTTACAATACCTCTTCTTCTGCAGAAATAGAAGTTCACCAGGACTGCCTACTAAATGTGTCTACTATGCAGGGCAAATAAGGAGAGGGCAGATAGACAGAAAAAGTCTGGAGAGGACACAAGCATGTTTTTTCATGGGAAATTAGATGAAAATATACATGATGTCATGCATAGAAAAATCATGAAAAGAGAAGTGTTTTAAACTTAGTTCATCTGCATTTGTGAAAGCTTGAGCCATGCTTGCAGCTAAGTAATTGAAAGTTTTGGAGTTATCCATCCATAATTTCAATTAAGCTTTATGTTGCGTCACATATGTGTGTTAGTGCAAAAGATTTATATTCTGCAAATAAGACATGATGCACGTCATTAATAACCTTCCTACAATGCGAAGAGAACAGAACTAGCAACAGAACTACTGTTAAACAATACCTGTCTTAGCCAGATGCCTGAAAAAAGGGCTAATATTACAAAAAAGGCTATATGAATATGGCAGTGACTGTGCAGCAGGAATCAATAATGCTTATTTGTGATGCCTACATAACCCACCCACATGTTTTTTGCTGACCATGTGGAGAGAGAGTGCCTTGATGGGGCAGCACAAGGTCCCGTTTCTAAGTCCAATCAGCCAGTGTGAAAATCGTGTTGTTTATAATAGTAAATAAGACCAAGACACACAGCTAAACACTGACCACAAGTGGTCCACACCGAATTGCGGTACTTCCATGGATCCTATCATGGCTTTGGTTATGTCTCCATTCTAAAGCCTCAACAGACTTCTGGTGAAGCCATAAAACAGACCTTTTACTTGACCTTTCCACCCAAACGGAGTCCATAGGCAGAGAAAATGTCCAAGAAGCCTTACTTTTTAAACTAAGGATACAGAAGTCTTGATTTTCGGGGGTTTGGTCATTTAAGAGTCAAATTGTGCCCTGAACAAACAGCAGGGCCTTCACAGTCTTTAAAAGAAGAAAAAAAAAATGCTGGTTTCAGTAGAATTTGGCAGAAAACAAAATAAAACAAAAACCTAAAAGGACCCAGAAAAATATTTACAAAGTTGCAGCTAGCAAATCTTCTTAGTGATGAAGCCATAGCAACCTGTGCCAGAGACCAAAGGGTCTGATCAATGTTTGCAATTAAAATCTCCTTTGTTTTCAGCTATCCGCACACAGCGACCCTTGCATTTTGGTCAACAGAGCGTATTCCACGGGCACCGGCTTTATTCCCTGCCTTGTTTCATCCTCCTTAAGCAGGAAACAAGAGCCATCCCAGCCAGGGTATTGTCTGAGCTCTGCTTGCTATTGTTTCCAGCCCCAACAGTAAGCACAAGGTTTCCCCGCTGCCGCCTTTATTTTTTAATTCCCCACAATACACCCTTCAAGATGAAATTAGCACCGCGGCCTCTAATTGTGTTTTCAGAGCCGGAACAATGCGAGCACATGGCGAGAACAATGCAACGACTCATTATTAAAGAAAAAATAATTAGATTCTCAACAGAAATAATACTTCTGTTGTAAAAAAAAAAAAAAGCCATATGAAGAGTTTGTACTTCTATTTATTTCCCAGCCAGCCTTCTGTAGCAGTTTCTCCTAATAACAGGTTGGTTTGATTTAAACACAAAGAAACATTTTATTTTATATTTTATTTTATTTTTTTTATTATTTTATTTTTCAGCAGTGTATCTGCAAAAGCCACAAGAAAACTATACTAAGCATATCTTCAGCTTATAGCAAACTGGCTGCAGTTAACATTACAATGTGGGGGCCAAAATCACAGTAGTTTTATATGATGATCTGCCCTTCCTCTCCCCCATCCCATGGGGAAGGAAGGACCTTCAGTGCTTCCCAGCGACCCTCCATCATTTGGATCACCCGATGTGGTAGAAATGCAAAGCTATTATCACCTTGCGAATGCATCATCCTCCTGAAAAAGAGTAAAAAGGAAGAAGAGTCTGGGGAATTAGGGGCGAATCAGCTTGACTTCAATGCTCAGGAAAATCTCAGAGCGAACAATCAAGCAATCTGTCTCTTAGCACCTAGAAAATAACAAGGGGATAAGTAGCATCCGGCCTCAATTTCCCAGGAACAAATCACCTCCAACCAACCTAATTTCCTTCGGTGACAGCGTAATGGTCCTTGTGGGTCAGGGGAGCAGCAGCAGATGTAAGACAGCTTTAGCAAAGCTCCTGCTGCGCTCCCGTGACATCCCCTCCACCAACAAATGCCTTAGCTGAGCGATCACCCTAGGCTGGCAACTGATCTGGCCAAAGATCAGGTGGATGATTGGGTCCAGCTGGGGAAGGCTCCTCTGGGGTCCCTCTCTACCACATTTCAGCTTGGCGGATGCATCAGGGAGGTGCCAAAGGGGAGAAGAAAGGGAGTTTTCTATTTCGGGAAGCCAGAGCCTCCCATCATTGCAACCAGGATATGCACACACTTCTCCTATGAAAGCTTGTGAGCCACATCCAGAGGAGACCGAAGTAGGAAAATGCTTTATTCCATACCTGGCAATTAGAGCTCTTACTCAAGAAAGATGAAAACTGGATTCCAGTTGGCTTAAAATAGGTCACAGCCACATATACTCCCAATAAAATGTTCCCAAATCCAGGCTAACCCCTACTCAGACCCTCTCAGGCCTTTCTGTTGAAGCTACCAGATTGAGCTGCAGAGACTAGGTAGGATAAGGACAGAAAAGAAGTACTCAGGAGCCTGAAATTCCAGTCTAGTGGTTGAAGTCCCTTGGTGGAAAGTGGCAGAACTGATCCTGGATCACTTTGCTATGGGTAAAGTAGAAAGACTCATATCACAGCCTAAAAACGCAATGCAGACTTCGACAGATTTCTTCCAACCCTGCACATCAGCCTTAGGATGGAGGAAGAAAAATAACTACTGAATTTGGGGGAAAAAAAAAAAAAAAAAGAGACGCTTCTGGCTTCAAGACAAATTTAAAAATAAAATGTCAACCCCAGATAGCGAGACTGAAGTAAAAGAGTAACTCCCTTTCCTCCTGCACTCAAATTGGGAGCTATTGATGGCTTAAAGACCTCGCCTTAATTTTCTCCATGACTAATCTATTCAGTTTTCACTTAAGGAACCCTCCGTGGTATAATGAGACAGCTGTTGCCATCCGTCCCTCCCTCAAATAGGAAATTAAATTTAAAATCGCTGATTTAAATAGGCCTGGCACCGTCTCATCCCCTCTTGAGTTGCTCTGGGGACATCTTACCCATAAATGCAAGTGTCAGATATCACCTGGCTCTTCAGGTCTGTCTGAGTTGGTAGTTTGTAGGGAAATGCAGATGTAATCTAGATCCTCCTGCCTGAGTGATGTCTTTTAGGCTGGGTTAAGCAGCAGACTGGCTTCTGCTGGGATTTCGAGGTGAATTATGGCATGCTGGAATTTGAATCTGCCCTGGGATTCCTGGGGCTAAATTAAGTCATATAGGGCTTGGTGGTGATGGGATTACATGGGATTTCAAATGTGAATACCATGCACTATCCTGAAGAAAGGTGAAGGATGAGGCACAAGAGTGATCTATACGGCTGGGAGGCAACTCCTTTCTCAATGTGCTCAGATCTGTGTATGCTTTTTGGAGGAGGTATTACTTGATGCAAAAGGCCTCTGTGTTGCCTGTGTGGCACTGGGTAGACTATTCCCTCTCTCCTTTGCTGGACACGGCAATAGTGACAACAAAACCATGGTAGTATCTACTGGAGGGAGATGGGACTTATACGTGAACCCAGGAGTTAAGTAGCAAAAATGAAGTAAAAATGCAAAATGCCAGATGGAATTCATGAAATCACCTCTTCTTAATTCATTCACAATGGTGTGAACCAAAAGTTTGTGATATGTTCCTTTTTTTTCTCTGCAATGGCATGATTCTCTACATCTCAGAGCAGAGCCTCGTGCTCTCACGACCATCAAATAGAGAATGCAAAAGCTGTCCTCACCTGGAGGCTGGTGAGAGCTGCCCTCAGAAAAGCAATCTAGTCAAATGTGCCTTGGCAATTTCTTCCCTAATGGTTCTGAAATTAGTAGCTTCGGATAGGAAATGATGGGCATTTAAATGTAACATGGGGAAAATAATTCCTCTTCTTATTGCTTCTACACTCTGATTAGGAGAAAATCTACAGACTTCACCTTCTACAGGAGCAATGTGTTTTACATTCTCACCCTGGTTTCTTCTTTCATATTGCTCTCTTCCCCATGAGTTTCTCTGTTTTTTCTCACTTTTACATTTAAATTCATTTGATCTCTCTGCAGAGTGTCATATAGCTGTTTAGCTCACCTTCTGGCTTAGGTCAAATTAGGACCATTAAAAAATCTTGTTTGAAGAAAAGAAAATACACCACATGCACATACAGAAGAGTATCCCTAACTAATTGATGTGGCTGGATTTGCTGAAGGTGTGAAATTGAGCATCAGGTGAACCTCGTGACTATCAGGGATCATTGCCTTTCGGGAGAATAACAAGGGACATTCTCACTGGGGCGAAATCGCTAAGACCATTCCTGAGCTGGTCTTCCTCATCAGTCCCTTTTCTGTACATGTCCACATCCATTCGTGTCCCATATCCCGAAGAGTCCAGAGCATCCCCTGTAGTGTGCATAGAAGAGGCAAATGAGCATTCATCACCATCTCTTCATGAACATATAAGATATATATAAAAAATATATATATATAAGAAGAGGAAGGTAGACTAAGAGCTGCTATTCTTTCTGTCTTTTATAACAAGAATGAGGGGATATTCAATGGAAAGGAAATTTCTTGTTATCCAAAATGTAATTAGACTGAAGAACTCATTTCCATATAATGTCAATGAGTCCAGGAACTCAGCCAGACCCAAAGACAGCTTGGGCATTCATAAGGATAACCAGAACATCTGAAGTTATAACAGCTAATGCTAAAAAAACTCTCAGGAGGGATCTAACATCTTAAGTTTCATACTTTAAATTAATCTCTTAGGTATTAGGAGGATACCTCATTATGGAGCGACAAATTAATTTTCTTCTCTCTCCTGGAGCATTCTGACACCTTATTTTTGAAATTTCTGCAAGTGTCCACTGCCAGATATGGTATGAGGTCTTAGACAGGTCCTCAAGTCACTGGATACTGGGAGAATCTTCCTGTGACAGTGGAAAAGAAGTTCCTAAGCATCCTAATTGTGCATCCTATGATATAACTCACATGTGGAAGAGGGAAGAGGGGAGAGCATAAAGTGAGACCTTCCTCAAAAAAGTGGAATATTCAGGTCCCATCCTGTTATGATCTGTTTTATTTTGTTTTTCTGTCATCGGGGTAGTTACATATCTGATTTCCCCATGTGATGAACTGCTAGGACTTGGTAAGACGGCAAGAAGACATCTATATGTCTTGCTGTTGATCCATGATTCCACCTTGGTGAGTTCATTACCCATCCTGACTTGAGTGTCCAGGAGCTCACATTACTTGATCCTTTCCAAGAAAAAGGCAACACTGAAAGTCTTTGCCCTTTTCTACTTACGTCTTGCCCTATGAATGAGGTGGAGCCCCCAAAATAATAATGTGTATTAATTTTTGATCTCTCTTCCCTTAGTGGGAAGGAGCAGTCTGGGAATCGATCATGGGCTGATGTTTGCTGCTAGCCAATATTCCTCGGGTGATCTTGCATAGCAGGATATTTCCCGTGATCAAAGGAGTTTGCTCATGACACTGCCCTTGTCTCAGAAGTCTCTCACTCCAGGTAATTCCAGGTAACTGTCAAGACCTGGGACTTCATCTCCCACACTTTCCCTTGGCAGTTTGCTTTTCAAGCACTGTTTCCTTTCAACATGCAAAGAAGGTCTCTAAGAGATTCACCAAGGAGTGATTTTTAATGGGCTGCCCATTTCCCAGTGGAGAAGGCCCAATGCCCCGTGTTTTGGTTAGACAAGGACAATCTTTAGATGTATTCCAGTTGCAGAAAATGAAAATGTCCTTTACAACAGTATAACTAATCCTTCTTAGGCTTTAATGCTCTGGATGAACAGCTGATTCTACTTTCTTGTCAGATCCTAATCTGACATACTGATAATGAAGAAAGGGGGGAGAAATCACATGAAGGAAATCAAGAGGAAAGATGTGTCATCAGGGGGATTTGCGGGAGGGAGTGTGGGAGGCAGGGAAAGAGGATGGACAGGCTTTAAAATGAAATTAAATATTAGGAGGTGGAAAATAAAATGGAGACAGGCTGCGCTGAAAGCAATACAAGCTGAAGATGGAGAGAGACAAAGAATGACAGCGGATCAGTTTAAGCATGAAAGAATAGAAAGGAAAAGAATAATAATGCTGGCTTGTAAAGCTGAAATCAGATTATAGTTTCCTCTAGTGAATTAACTCTCGTGTAATGCAGTGCAGGAGACTTTATAGAGCTGGTGCAATTTCCCCATAGGACAGCACTGGGACATTAAACCAAGACCCGTGCATGCGTGCCTGTATGTGTACATTTCATTAAAACTCTGCATATGTTTACGTTAAATCTCTCATTAAGGGCCTGTGCATGAGGCATGTGCTGTATTTCTCCATGCAGGGTGAGACAAAAAAGTATGCCCAGGGTTTGGAGAGAGAGACATAATTAAACGGGCGCGTGCATGTGTGTTTGAGTGTGTACAACATTAAATTTCACTGCATGTTCGTGTCAGGCAGTAAATCACTGTGTGCCTCAATGCGGGGCTTTGTGGGCAGCAGGGGACTGAACCACGTGCAATTGGATTTTCCCAGGGACTCAAAAGTCTTCTGGTCTGGCAGATGGGATGTCCCGAGGACCAAATAGGCAGGTGAGAATCAGGTGGACAACCTGGGAACTTTCAGCCTCTTTTCTTGTCCTTCACGGAATGAACCGAACAGAGGTGGAGATGCAGTGCGGGGCTTGGGGGAATCCAGCTCATAATTAGTCACAGCCTCCCCTCTCACGCCAGGGTTTGGAGCTTGGATGGGAGCCAAGAGCTTTTCCTTCTGAGCCATGCAGGGCAGTGCCAGAGCCAAAAGCATCCAGCCTTTTGGTTTTGGTTTCTCCAGCTCTCCTAGCGCAGCCTGAGAGCCAGAAGATGCCCCACTCACTGGCAGCTAGGAGACATCCTCCCACTTCCCTTACCTCTCTCCTGCCAAATTTTCTCAGCTCAAGCTGAGAAAAAAACCAGAGAATTAGCCTGTAAACCCTACCCATGCAGGTAATGGAGGCCCACCTTGAGATGATCAGTACAAGTGAATAATCTAGGTTCTCTTACGGACTGTCTCTGATGCAAGGATACAGGTAGAAGCTCCTATCTGCATTAGGCATTAGGCTCCCTATCCATGTTGTTCCCAGACAATTTCTGAATATGACATTATACATATCCAAAAGAAGTGGGGAGAAGCATGGGATGCAGGGTCCCATGAAGCCAAAGTTGATCAAAGAGCCAGAAGAACCTGTCTATAAGAAACAAGAGCATAATCTACGACACTACAGACACATCTGAGAGGATATGTGATGCAGGCTATAAAATCATGAGTGTTACAGGAAGATTAATAGAGAACGATTTTTTTTGGTCTTTTCCAGAGCAAAAACTTGTCTATCTCAAAGAAGATGTAAGGGTGCTGTGGAATTACTAGCCACAGGTTATACAGATGATACTCAAAGTTTCCGTAGGTTCAGAGGGAAGAGCAGACTTGTTCTTTTCATGGAAGAAAAATACACTGAGAGTTATTAAATTCATAGATAACAACTAGTCCAGGAAGTCCCTGAATCTCAGATGGTTGGAGGCAGGAAGAAAATACTCCTGCCTGTGTATAAAGTTTTGAACACAGGATGCTGAGCTGGAGGGTCTCTTCTGCATTCAGAACACAAAGCAATCCCAAGTGTGCTTTAGATAAGGGCAGGCCTATCTATACCTTTGTGTTCCACACAGTGACATGCCCAATCCAGCTTTCTTCAGCAAATTTGCAGGACAGAGAGCCCAAGAAATTTATTATTCTCTCAAACAGCCATGGGACAATTAACGCTGTCATTTGGGATTATATGGAGAGCTTCTTTACACCAGCCTGGGTACTCAGGGCTTTGGTATTGCTTATTTTTGGCCAGCCACTGCCAGATCCCTCTATGTGCTAGGAAACGAGGTAATAAATTGCTGTCTCCTAATAACTCTGCATTTCTGCAGTACCTTGCAAAAAAGTTATCACTAGAGGAGATGCAGATGATGCTGAACTTCAATTAGGCCCTACTGGCAAATTAGTTGTGCAGGGTGACATTTTCCAATCATGCAACATTAGCATCCTCCCTAATTATGAAAATGTAAAGCTAACTTCTGTTTCATAATAAATTAGGCTTCTTCTCCCGGTATCTAAAACACACAAGCATTTATACAGCACGTTTCAAACCGAGCCCTCCCTTCCTGTTCTGCTGATGCTCAGGAATAGTCACAGCCTCAACAACCTCCCCTTCCACTAAAGGTCATACAAGGAAGTGTGTCTGATCGCACCAAACAGAAGGACAAGTGACAAAAAGGGGCAAATATACCCTGTGCGATAGGGCTTCATTAGGTCAGTGACTTAGATGTTCTCACACCAGCCATTGACTTTCTCAGAGGAAGAGGGAGAAGGCACAAGAAAGCACATCCTTCCTTTGCTTTCCTCCGTTATTTTCATCAGGGATATCTCCTATTTTGTGTGATCCCAGGGTGGAAGAGGAAAGAGCTCCTTTACCCCTGCTTGTTTTCTGCTGTATAGACAACTTGAAGGCAGAGGACAGAGGGACAGATGCTGTGCTAACCCACCAGGAACACATGGACTTGGGAACCACTCGTGTGCATGATGAGGACACTCTACCCCTTCAACTCAACTTCCCACCATAGGTTCCTTCAGCCTCAGTGTCCAATTTTGATACATTTTGGTGCCTCCCATTACATTTCTTGACATATCCATAATGAAGTGCAACCGCTGAAAGACTGCAACAAACCTAACCCTATCTATCCTTCCAGTATCAACCATTCTGTGATTCTGTGAAATCCCCAGGGTATCCAGGCAACAGAGCATCTAGGTAAAAGAACAGAATTGAAAGAGATGATCAGAAGAGGATATAGGAGTATTAGGCACTCAATGCTTAATAATATTCTGGAGATGTTTCCATCATTCTGGGGAGATGTTTCCACCATGCAGGGCAGGATTTTGTCTTTCCGTTTAAGAGATACAGCTTGGAGATGCCGCATGGTAGCACATTCCTGGGGAAAGCAACAGGAACCATCTGTCTCTTGCTAGGTTAGGTTTGCAACTCTGCTATGAGTTTCATGAAAATCAACAGATATTGTGTGTTGAAAGCAAGTGTCCTTCCTCTTTGTGACTTAGATCAGAGTGCCCAGTCACTGATCCACCCCTTCAACACACCACAACTCCCAAGCTGTTCTGTGTCACTGAAGATGTAAAGGGCCACTGCGAATGGCTTGAGAACAGACAGCATTTCATCCTGGCTGGACTTACATTACTGTATTGGCAGGTTCAAGCGATGCTAAGAATGCCTGAAAAACAAGGCACCTAATTATTGCAGCTCTGCATCAGAAGTAATAGAGAGCTGCAGAGAGTGCCTGACGAGCAGCTAAATAATAGGCTAACAAGCAGGATGGCTGGAATCTGTCACAGCGCTAATGAAGGTCAGGACAAGACACCTGCAGGTTGTAAAGAGTGAGACATGTGCATCAGAAAATGCCCAAATGTGACATTTAAAGGCAGGGAGCATAACAGGAATGCAATCACTGCTGAGGAGCAGAGCTTGGTAGTGCACAGGGTACATAGGTAAAATAATTAAAAACAGAAATTTGGGGGTCTCTGGGGATTCTGGAGAGCCAGTGGCTCTAGGGGTGCCAGAAGTAGTCTATGGAGAAGGCAATTCTGTTAATTCAGCTATGATGTGGCTGAGGTTTTCCAAGAACTGGACAAAACAGACTGCTCTGAGCTTGTAATCTATAGAAAGGGGAAACAGCTGAGGCAAGAGAAGGGCATTGCAGAAGGTTCTCATACTTTTCTGTAGAATAACCTAATTTACCATGAACACTCCGCAGAAGCTCTTAAATAGGGCAAGGAAAAGCACTGTGTAAGCAAGCTCGCTGCAAAGCCCAGGGAACAAAACGATGGAAAGCGCAAAGAAAACTACATAGAGAACAGGCTGTTTTTAACTACAGTTTGCAAATTATTGCTGCAAAAGCAAAACAAAAACACACAAAAAAATCAAGCTAGTTTGGTTTGTTAATTAATTTAAAACCTAAGACATTTGTTCAGGAACATACACGATCCTCAGTAATCAAAATGATCAAAAGAATAATGCTTTTCCAAAAATTGCTAATATATGTACTAAAAAGGTTATTGGGTAAGTCTCTTGGTCTCACTGGCTTTGCAGGGCAATGAAAGTCCAAGCTATAGACATCACAGAACAGCCACAGCCCTCTGTGTTCCTTCTCAATCCCATATGTAATACAGTAAAATAAATATTTTGCTGCATAAAAATAGCAGTAACACAATAATGTAATAATAAGGCAAGCAATGGGAGAGGTGAAAGGAGAGGGGATTTGTTCCCCTCAGACAGCAGGAGGTTTCCTCTACTTTTTTTGCAATGTTCTGAAACAACCTGATTTTTTCTTATTTTTTGCCAAACAATTTATTTGCAGCAGCAAGCTGACAAATATTTTGAATAATGAGTTTGTTTTTTGGGGGGGAATCAAAGGGTTTGGCTTGCTCATCCTGGCTTTGGAAAGAGCTGCCTTTATGTTAGCAATGCCAAAAGGGAGCCAGAGCTGCAAAACACACTAGGCAGGATCAATACTTTAAATGCATTAACACTGGTGAGTTGCAAATGAAGTTAGCAGCTGCTGAGCATCACCGATTTCACAGTGAGTCTCACTTCACTTGGTTAATTTTTCTGAAGGATCAATGCCACAGCTGATGGTTACTGAAGTTTCTTCCTGCACAGAGCACAAGGGGTTTGGAAATGAACTCTACAGGGGATCACAAAGCAACCGGTCCGTGTAAATAAGAGGAGCATGGGTGTGTAATTCGCTTTATCTGTCAAGACTAGCACAGCAAGGACATGAATCATAAAAGCAAGACTCAACCATGTTCAGATTTTAGATCTAGATTTCACAGTTTCTCTCTTTATATGAGGCCTGTCCAAACCACCAGATCTATCCATTCTCTAGTTTTTGAGGAAATTGGTCATGAAACACCTGACTTCTACCCAAGCAGAATACAAATCTTGTGTGAAGTGACCAACCGGTGGAGTATGGTCTCTCTAATGATATCAAATTTCTTAGGCAATTCTAGAGATCCCGTAAACTGTTGCCTCTTTTTACACATTGGCCTTTTTTCAGTGGGGCTAAAATCAAATTACCCTCATGGAAGCAAGATCAAATGACCAGCTAAGACCCAAACAACCTAGGAACACAGTGTGATGAGCTTAATTTTCAGCCATGCAATAATGAAAATAGTTCCAACTTTGAGGAAGAAGCATCCAACTCCTCTATTCCTGGGTTGGCCAAGAGGGCTCCAGCATAAGGCTGTTCTTGTTACAGCCCTCACCTTCCTGAAAGGATAGGAATGCCTAGCATGGGATTTCAGCTGAGTTTGGGCCATCAACACACTATCTACCGCTTCCTTATCTGTCCTGTTAGGCGCCTGAAGACCTTAATTTTTTTCTTTCAGGTAAAAACACGAACCTACATACCTAGGAGCAGAGCAAAGGAAATCCAAAATTCATCCAAAATAGACATGGATAACAGGCCTTACGGGTGTTCTGATTTTTCATTGCTGTTATTGCTACCACAGCCTCAAAGAGACAGAATTTCCATCTTTATTTAGATTCAATTGCTGTTTACAGAAACCTTATGTCTTCCCTATCCTAGAAGCAGCTTTGCTTCTTTCTTGTTGATTATCTACGGTTACAAAATGTGTAAAAGGGTAGATCCCATCCAAAAACATAAATTTAAGTCATAACTAAACTTCCTAAATTATGCTCCACTGGAATGTTATTTCCAACCTTTATTTCAAACAAAATTAGGAATTGCAAGTGATCCCTATATGATCTTTAAATAGTGCTGCTTGATGGTCTTCAAATTTCTTGACAAAAGCAAAAAGCAAAAATAGTTGACACTTTTTCATAAATATTTTCACCCTCAAAAAGCCATCACTCGTTTTAAAATAGGTGGCTTTAGCTTAAAAAAAAATAAAGAAATATAATGAGATTTGTGATAAAATTGGAAAGCTGTCAACACTCTGCTTCCTTGCTATACATTAAAAACCACTCAGGTGAAAGAACTAAGGTTGTTTTCATGTATGAACAGAACAGGTGGGAAACTTGCAAGTTGTTGACAACATTTTCAAATTTTAAAAAATAAAAAGGAAGATTTTTTTCCCCAGATATTTCACATTTCCTCTCCTACAAACAAGCTGAAGACAGTGTGCTAGTTTGTTGTTATTTCTCACGCTGTAGACATTTATTAGACAATTTCCGATACAAAAGGGATTTTTTTTTGTAATTTCCATCAATGTCAGTGATACTAAAATCTTCATATCAAATTTTACTCAGCCATCAGTATAAGGGATCCTTTTCACCTTGTAGAGGATTACTTAGGGTACTCCATGCATAAAAGCAAATCAGGAGGGAACCATTCAGGGAAAGATTTCCTTTGAGGGTAAATGGCCCCAAATTCTTAATATAATAGAAATAACGCTCCTTAGCTAGAAGCTGGAAGCTGGCATGCTGAGACTGGATATTGCAGAAGCTGTCCAGAGCCCTGCACTCATTTCTAATCTCTTTCCTGGATGGGCTCATTCCCTACAGAGCTGCAAAACTCTTTGGAGAATCTTGCTGAGATTCAGCTCTTGATGCTAATTCCTCCTGGAAACAAGGACCACAGACTAATTGTAGGAGGACTTTTCTTCTTCTTCTCTTTCCACAAATGATGCAGGATAACATAAAGAAGTAGATTTACACTGGCAACAATTGCAAGCAGAAAGCATACACGTCTCATGAAAGTCAGAAGAACTGGAGGATTTGAAAGGCTTATGGGATAACTCAATACTTGCTTAACTAGATGTTAATTTAACACAGCAAGCATATATACATAGATATATATAAACATATATATATATATTTACTTTTATATATATATATATATACTAAGTGCCTCCACTGCTCCCAAATGTTCTTTCAAAATAAGATGTCATAGGACTTAGGACTTAGTCAATGAGATATCAAAGTCACCATCATCAACTGCTTGATCTTGAGAGATCCCAGCCAAGCTCTCATCCTTGCCTGACCCCTCTTAGTTAAGGGGTTAACAATATCATAGAGAAAGGTGATGTGACCACAGGAGCTGTGAGAAATTGATAAATATTTCTGTTCTGACCAACCATATACAGTGTAAATTGCTTTGTCATACATATTTTTTTCCCTAAAAGATCCATCACTTATTTCTAATAGAGGAAACGGACATTTCTCTTTTTCCTAACATTTTTTTTTCAAGTAGTCTGAGGCAAGGGAGTTGAGGTTGTATTGATTTGATTATAGGAGGAATACACATTTACAACTCTATTTTACATTATAAACAAGACAGTCATTCTGCACTTGCACACTTTATGCTTTCTTGAATTCCTCCAGATGGGTGTTGAGCTTTCTCTCTGAATTAGACAGGGTTTTGTATCAACCTGGCTAACCTGGTCTGACCCTTTCCAAAAAGTTGCTTTCCATCAGCAAGATGATAATCTATTTTTCTGCTCTATGACAGTTCCCACACAGGGCCTTCCTCTAACTTGATATCAAGTAAACACCTTCTGAAAGAAAAAAAAGTGCTATAAAATTAAGAGACTTAAGCATTATACACTTTTATTCCTTGAATGTTCCATACATATTTAACTGCCCTTTTCAGCTTTCCCACTAACAACATCATTCTTTTTCCCTGAGGTCAGGAGACCTTAACATGAGATGTATTAATATGACTAAAAAAATAAGCACAACAAATCTACCTACAATCAGCCTTCCAGTGCCTTGTGGGATAGATCCAGGGCTAGGCTGTCCCTGTGTACAAAAAGATTTCCATTAAGAAAATGTCATGGGTTAATGTTAAACAGAGAAACTAAATAAAACTCTTTATCAGCGGAATGGCTTTATATTTCAAAAGTATTGACCTAGTGAAGCTGAAGTGTTATTTTGGTCATATTTCTGCTTGCAAAATCTTCAATGCTACACAAATTTACTGGGCATACCACCTATGAAATATAGCCTATAGACATTAGCAGGTTCCAGTATTAAAAGGATTTGCTCTAACCCTCTAAAAATGACATGTGTGGTTTTGGTTTTGTTTGCATTAATCCAAATCAGGAGAAATGCTGCTCGTTGTAGAATTTTCTTCTGTGTATGAAAGAATGGGCAGTCTTGATTTTTTATTACGCCAACAGCCATCATTGTAATCCACAGTCCGGACAGAAGAAATACAGTTTTATTTTCCTATCCAGCTCCAGGCAGTGAAAGAAATGTGCTGTCACTTGGTGGATGATCAGTGTCCTATATAAAATTCATTATCTATTAATTGACTTTTTTGGTCAAATGCACTCAGCAGACAGGCAGGGCACATAACCACAAAATAAAAGTTGTGGTAAATTCACAGCCAAGGAGCTCCTTGACTTCACTTCTCCCGTTCTTTATCTTGCTGTTCAGTAAATATCTCCTAAGCTCACTGCCATTCTCCACATCTTTGCAACAACCTCTGATATTCATAGCAACTCTCCTCCTGTGATGATATACTCACATGCAAACCATCTATAGAAAACACATTCAAAATTTTGGTTTTGGGCAAAACGGTAGGACATTTCATACATGTAAGCAAAGCCAATAATTCACTGTTAGTATAACTGAATTGAGCTCATATCTCAGCTAGACACTTTCCACCTCCCTTCCTACCACAGCTGTCAATGCTGGTCTGTATTGCTGGAGCCTGGTAGAGTATATATAGGAGGGGAAAAGACTTTTTAATGTTCCATGGATGGACAGGTACTGCTGGCTAGGAAAAGAAGTTTGCCTGGATAAGGAATAAGAGACAACTTGGCCAAGGTTGGGCAAACTGGGCCTCCACAACAGGACTTAGCCACGCAGCTCTCTCTAATGGAATGAGGACAGGAGAAAGATGGAAAGGTGGAAAACTGTATCCAAACCTCCAGGACAGGTTCATCCCCTGGAAAACAATAATCCTCTTAAAGAGGGCCATGGTGTGGGATAGCAACACCATTATAAAAAGCAGTAACTCCTTTCTCACATGTCTGAGGAGAGAGCAATGGCATTGAACTTCCTTTGGAAAAATACCCTGGGATTTAGGGATAGAAAGTGCTGCTTCAACACTGTTATTTTTATTCAGAGAGAGTGCTCGGGAGGAGGTTCTTTAGCTTTTTAGTCCTTTTTCTGATGACTGTTCATCCAAGTCCAACTAAGAGCACTCGGCTCCCATCCCTCCTGGGCTGTTGGGCTCTAAATCAGCGCACGTCACGTCAAAGCCTGCACGTCTCACCTGACAGTGCCTTTGATTTGTGCAAGAACCTGCCTGCTTCAGAAGCGAGGTAATTAATTAGGAAAACCCCAGCAGACCTGACTTAGCCTTGTAGGATGGTGCAGCAGTTTCTGTCTTTAAAGGCATGCAGAATCCCTTAAACTTGTTTAAAGAGCTGAGATCCTCAGCTGGCCCTCAGCAAGGTCTTCCCTAAGTCAGGGCCGCTTTCTACTTGGAGACATCTCAGTCCTGTTCTTTCTGCTGGGGGACGTGGCCTGAAGAGGAGAGTTGGAGACATCACATGAGACGTTGCTCCCTTCAGGTTTTCCCACTAATTCTGCAGACTCAGAGATTTGTGTATTCTGTCCAGATAATTAGCTGCAGCTTTCATCTGCACTGAGCCTCGGGCAGACCAAAATTTGTCCCATTTCTGACTCCTGTTATGGAGATTCAGGATTTATTCCTCCTGTGACCTGTTATAAATTCAGATCGGATAGCTGGGCTTCTTCCTGAACTGACCAGAGTTCAACATGGTTCTGCTTCCTCCTTAGAGCTATGCAGATCAGGAAAGCATTGTAGGTTTGGGCTAAATTAACAAGGTCCTCTCTGCACAGAGGAAAGAAATCCCCTCCAACAACTTGCAGCTGCCTTCTTCTCCCCACCTTCTGCGAAACCTAAAGCCTGGATTGCTCTTGAAAACACTGGCCTGCTCATTTTGCAGGGAGGAACCATTTGTTTCCCCTGATCTGTTTACAGATAGAAGAGATTTTTTTTTTTAAGACCAGAGGAAGCAGCACATTTTTGCCCTGCAGCAGCTACGACGTGATGCACATTAGAGAGAGACTGATAACTTCACAGCACAGCGTGTCGCTGCAACACTCACAATGTCCCTCTGCATGCTCCCTATGTAACAAGAGAAGACTTACAAGGTTAGAAGAAAGAACAGAGCAGCAGAGAAAAGCTTCTGGTACAGGATTTGCCTTCTTCCATTCTCCTAGGATGCTGGAAGAGATGGGTCATGGAGATTGACTTGGAGAAATCTTAGAAAGGCAACAAAAACAGAGATTTGGGGAGATTCTGGTGACCTTGAGGGTGACTTCAGTTAGTATTCCTTAATGTATATCCGGAAAATTCAAGTCTTGTTCAAACGCATTGATCCTACCTATCACTGAGGATGCTCCTCCAGCTTTTCCTCACCGTAACACGCTTAGTCTCCAGGAAGAGCAGCCTGGGGACGGGGTGAAGGTTGTGAGTGGATTTTATCCTCCCCGATGGGGTGAAGGCTGCAAGCTGAATTTATCCTCCCCTTGACTTGTGATAGGATGTCAGTTGGGCAACTGGCTCTCAGGGGAAGGGGAGGACAGGATGAATTGCATATAAAGTTCTAATTAATCCCAACATAAATCAAAATGTTCTGCAAAATATGCAAGTTTTGGCAATCCCTGGAGGGAGGAAGGGAGGAGATGCAAACCTAGAAAGGGCCTGTGGGCATCAGGCTGCTATTTCCAGCTCTTCCAATGGCATCTGGTTCAGAGCATCTCCACGCCAGGGTTTCTCCACCACACCTACAATACTGCAGTGTTATGGAGCGGAGGTCATGGGGGGAGAATAAAATAGAGAGACAAACACTGTTACCAGCACTGGCATTTTAATATTGAAAAGCTGTGAAATCTAATAAGAGCTACAAGGGAGGTTGATGTATTTTTTCCTCATGCTACGATGAAATTGGGATTCAATAAGTAAATGTGACAGAATATGCAATTTCCCATAGATTTCGTGCAGCAGGGCGCTTCCTGCGTAATAACCTTAAACCAGTATTTTTTTTTTCCTTACCCCAGCTCAGATCTCTTGCCTCCACCTTATCTGAATAATACTTCATCCACATAAAGTTCAGCCTGACACTTTAGCTGCACCTTATCGCTGCCTGATGGTACATGGTAGACAAAAGTAAATATATTTTTCCCCGCTTTCCCCCATAAAAGATATCTTCCTGTCTCTTCCAGTAAGAAATATACCTCAGTTGTGAATGCGTGGAAGAGGAAGACTTGCTCTCAGTTGGCTTAAGTCTCTTTTATGGTGCTCAGGTCTAAAGGGCCTTTAAAATGCATTTCATTAAGATGTCTTGTAGGTCCCTTTTTGCTTTGGAAACTACACTGACAATTGTAGAGATGATGGGAAAGCTATAGAAAACCTACCCCCATCTCCAGTGAGCAGCCCTCCTCCAGGAGGACATCTCTCTAGGGGACAACACATTGGACATGGGCTCGTGACCCTGATCAACATGAGCTAACTTTGAAGCTGGATCTAATTTCAAGGTTGGCTTTGCTTTGAGTGGAGGAGTCTGGACCTAGCGACCTTCAGAGGTCACTTGTGACCTAAATTATTCTATGACCCTGTGTATTTGTGCTTGAGAACCCCTGGTGACCTGGAGGTGTTTGCAGATAAAAGGCACAGTGACATAATCACAAATGCTCAAATACTTCTGGATTCCCCCATTATTGCTTGTCAGCAAACCTGCAGTAAAAACAGCTCTCTGCAATCCTCCCCTTTCCCACTTTTGCAGCGTGAGCTTCCTCCACGAACCATACCCATGCCCTTAACTTGCCCTCATTGCAAACAAAACGCTCCATCATAACCCACTAACTAAGCTTCATTTCTTCATGTGCCCCAGAACATGTCGTCTTAAATTGCTTCCTGTTCTTAACCATCTGGAGCAATGAAGTTGGAACGGATTGCTAATCAATAAGCAATCTTTTCTTTAAGCAAACGTGTTTTGCTTTGCAACTGAGGGAAGGCAAGTGCATGCAGGTGGGCAGTCCCAGCGGTCTCTATCAACTCCTGGAGCTGCCCAGCACTTTTGCCATTGGGTGACCTTACCTTCCTATTCACTTCCATTCTTTTTCCTCCCAACCCCAAGAGACTCCATCTGACCCCTTAAGCACCATGCCCAGAATCAAGGGTACCTAAAAAATCCCTCCTTTCCTCTATGTTCCAGGTACAGGGCCAGAATAACTGAGAATTCAATCCCTGTCACCTACCAGGTTTGAAAACCGCAGTAATAAAATGTGCATAATGACACCCCCCTCCTCCGTCGCCATCAAAAGACTCCGTCTTTGTTATTGCAGGCAATTTGATTTTGTCTTATCGCTTTCAAGCTGAGAATATGATGATTTTATTGGTGCGGAGTGTTATTCTGCCTGCCCTTGGGGAACAGAAGTTTAGATGAAGGCACCGGTGAGCAGGTGAATAGTGTTTTTAGGTGCCCTCCGGCTATGCTCAGTTAGAAAACTCACACAGCAAATCGGCTAATATGCAGCACAAAAGGAGACCCCGTACAATTGCAACAACCACTAATGCTTATTTCAACATGAAAAGGGCCAATATCCTGATCTGAAGCAAGGGTGACTTTCTCTAACTAGCACTCGGCTTGGATTTCAGCCTGGGATTTGAGTGTCTAAGTTTAATGGCCCATCTGATTCAGTGGAACT
Source organism: Crypturellus tataupa (assembly GCA_034781795.1). NCBI lineage: Eukaryota > Metazoa > Chordata > Aves > Tinamiformes > Tinamidae > Crypturellus > Crypturellus tataupa. Next base: position 1,372,748 of record JAWLRI010000771.1, read on the forward strand.
TATTGTCACTGCCGGTTAACTTGACTCGGTATGAAGATAACAGCTTATGAGCAGCTTCTGTGTGGTCCTGATCACCGGTATTGATTTCAATAAAGTGTGAGATGGATCCTTGACACTCTAATTTTGAAGTCAATGGAGCTGGGACGATTCACTCTGCCTGAGCGCCGGAGAAATCAGGTAGACGCCTTTAACAATAAACCAGCTATTTGAATTATTTGTGCAGCTCTTTGAGAGGGAGTCTACCAGAGAACCTACAGGTGAAGATAAGTGAAAATTCAAACGTCTTGAGCAAAAGGGAGGAGGAAAGGGAATTTATGCAGATTCTCACTCAGAGCAATGTCTGTGCATTTACTGAAGGGCTTTGAGAGAGATTCAGGCAATCCAGTGGTGAGAGAAGCAAGAATACAGGCATCTGAGCCATTTGAGATGGAGATATTAGAGACAGGGGCAAAACAAACAGGCTTTGAGTTCTGAGTCTCACGTGATTATTCATTGCATATTGGACATAATGTTGATAATGATTTCTGTTCCTGAGGTCACATCCATGGGCCCAAGTTCCTCCAAAAGGCAGCACACAAGGCAGCAAAGAACAGCTCAGTAAAGAAGGCAGAGTGGTTAAGAAAGGATGATATGGGAATCCGCATGCCGTTCTTGGTGGAATTGTGTAGACATAAATGTGTAGACACTCGAAGCAGAGGCCTAGCTAGCTCTGAGGAAGATTTCTCTCTATAAAGAGTAAAACTACTCTTTGCACCTTCATTTGACTCAGGAGCGAGCATGATGCTTCTGAGAGTCAGGCTGAAAGCCTGCTCTGGGGGCAAAATAAAATTAAATGTGCTCAGGGATCAGCAGCTGGATGAGTCCCTCAAAAGGGAATGCTGGAAGCATTGTCCCTTTTTGATACCCCACCACATCTCCCTCGTTATCACAAGCACTGTTTCACTGTGCCACTCTTCCTCAATATCAAGGTTTTTATTAGCTTAATTTAGGAATGGAATTCCAAAGTGAAGGACAGCAGAGCTCTTCACTGGTTATACTGGTAGTCTGGCAAGCACAGAGTATGTGGTCTTCACCGCTGAGTCCATTATTAGTCTATTACCCACTTACGCAGGTGGGAGATAATAATTGTGGGGTTTTTTTAGATAGCGGAAATAGTCCCACAACAGTGAGCATGTGGAAATGACAGACTGTCAGGGTCCATATTGCTTCTCTCTCGAAGGCTTCCAGATCAGATCAGTTCCATTTGGAAGGCAAAAGAAGGGGTTGTTTTTCCCTTTGCCTCAATGCCCGGAATGACACCTGGCATGGGAATAGTCCATCTGTCCCTGCAACATCCACCAAGAATCAAGTCTTTGTACCAAGAATAACGACCCTGCAGCAGACACTTCAATCGGAGAATAATGGAGAATAATATATATACATAGGAGTTACCATGGAGTAAAAATATGTATTTGTGTAGGAGTTATGGTTCTCTCGTGCCTTCCCTCTCGTGCTGCAGAGAGAATAGCTGAAAAAGGCTTGGAGGGTGAAGAAAGGATCAAGATCTGTTTTCCTGCCTCCACCAACTTTCTTCTGGGTTTATGCCTCAGAAATGCTTACTGCACTCTATATCCATGATCCATGGCCAGGCACATGTATAGAAAGGTGATCTCTCTCCTTCTCTCAGTGATTCAACAAAGTTCCTTTATAAACTCCGAGTTTATTTCTTTGTGTCTGTGCATGCTCTGATAAATGCTCTTCTGCACTGTGGAATCTAAACCATTTAGCCCCTTCTATTTCCACGGCCCATGAAGGTTTGCACGTTGTTTGCAAACAGAATTCCCCCTGCCACCAACTAAATAGTGTCTTTTTTTCTTGAAGCATCAGACCAGATGATATGCAGGAAGAGGTGGAGAAACACAGCTAACAACTCTGCTTAGATCTGCCTGTTCCCTGTGGATATGGAAAGTGACATATTTCCACAAGGTAATTACTTGTTGTCATTTCGTTGTGTGCCATGAGAGGCTTTGTGGGAAACTTTGAAGTCCCTTGAAACAGGTTCGAGGAATCTAAGTGAGGTGATGCTAGGAAGGCAAATTATTCCTCTTTAACCTGGGTTTAGCCTGCAGGAGTGTTACTAGGTCAGTCCACAGAGGCTGTGCTGTTTTCTTCAAGGTTCCTCAAAAGACAAGATTTAGGAAAGCTGGTCTTTAAATTTGTATTTAAAATTAAATCTGGTCCAATGCTTAGATCCAACCGCCCAGTTTCATGGGACAAGATGCAAAACCTGATGCTAGCCCCAATTTCCCAATGGCCTAATCAGTGCTTTGGCACCAAATATTCATCCTCACCCCCAAGTTTGAGGTTTGTTACAAGATCCCCAAACCCCACTCCAAATACCCCAATGAGAGGAAACACAGAATGGTGTTTTTTAGAGGAGTGGAAGACAAATAGCAGGAAAGTAGAGACATTTGTGATGAGCGTAGCCTTGTGTTCCTCTGAATCCCATGCAGCTGTTCTGGGTGACAGTGTCCACATCCCTTGCTGGTTGCTGCTCAGAAATGTTCCTACAAAAGGAAGATTGTGCGCTCAAATGTTCATATCTCGTCTGCTCCTCCAACAAAATTCCACATATACATAAGAGAAAGAGTGCAGGAAAAAAAAAGGAAGAGTTTCTGCATCTGCTTTGCTTCCCACCTTTCATCTTCCCCCTTTTTCTGAAGGTTCAGGTGCCCATTTCTTAGCAAGAGCCCGTGGCTCCCATAGCCTTTCTCTCAACACCACCAATCCGGGGCAGGCAACAACAGGGAATGATTTGAGAATAGCCCACTAGTTGGAGACTGATATTCAAACTAGACAGATGATAATTATGAATTAAAATAAGCATTCACTGAGATCCACTGAATCCATTCAAGGACAGACAACAAGGACTATGTTCATCCCTTCAAAACAAATAATTCAACCCTCCCCAACTTGGAAAATAGGCTATTAATGTGCTTTGCAGGGAGAAGGTAGATGAAAGTCAGAGAAATTTATAGAAGCTTATAGATTTATAGAGAAGTTTATAGTTTATAGAACTGAGAAGTTTATAGATGCCACTAGGATGGTTTAGGCAGAAGAACTAAGGACAACATGGGAACAATTCAGAGGGATTTCAAACGAGAGAGTTTAATGTTCCCAGGATACAGTTGGCCCATTTTAACATGAAGAAGTATGATAAAGTAGAATAGCCTAGCTAAAATGATCTGAATTGTTTTCCACATGGCGAATCTGAAAGAAAAGGTTTTGGAGCTGAAGGTACTGTGCTACAGTCAATCCAATACAAATATGCCAAAGAAAACAACACGTGTTTTCCCAGCATTTTAAGGTAAGAGAGAGCACAGATCTACAGGAGACACATGAAGGAAGAAAGGCATTTGATGACTTTCAGTAGCTCTGTTGCTTGTATCTTTAAGCACATGATTTCAACCGTCCCTTTTTTCATTAAGCTGGCGAGTCTATTTCCAGTGGTGACAGCTTCAGAATTCCTAATGTTCTTTCGGACCTGGAACTCCCTTTTCTGCCTGAGCTTGATGATGTTTCACAATGTCAGACTCATCACCTCAATTCCCCTGAGCGTTCACAGATGAAGTTAGGGATATAGCAGGACCGCAGCAACACTACAAATGGTGGTGTTTCAAACCACTGGCTTTGGCACCAAAATGCTGATAATTCCCATTACAAACAGAGCTGGATTCCCTGAGGAAAACATCATGCTCTCCTGGACATTGAAATTAGCTGCTGAAGGGAATCATACCCACAGGCAGGCACAAAGCTAACCAAGGACAAGAGCACCTTGACCTCTCTGTTGGCATAAAATCACCATGGGGGAGAAAATGGTATGGGCATTTTTTATCTACAAATTTCATTGAACTAAACCTAAACTGCTGGCTCTCTCTGGCAGGAATATCCTTGTAGGTGCTATTGCAAAAACGTTGCTTTATACCCTGTAAGAATTCAAAAGCATTTCTATTTTATGTAAGGATGAGTTCAAAATCTGTGGTTTGGTAATAAAACATGTCTAGGTAAGAGACAGGGGAATTTTTTTTTCTCTCGTCCTTGGAGTTCAGATGATCTCATGGCATTTGCAAAGCCAGATTGCATGCCCCTGCTGTGCCTGAATCAGAATAAGGATTTTTTTTCCAAGGATAGATCCTTTCAAATGAAGCCATTCACTTTTGCAGGGATCAGTAAAAAGAACTACTGGTTCATGACCTGAACCATCTTCACCACAGGCCAGTAGGTCTACCAGGCCATTGGTTCTCCAGGAGTGTTGGAAGTGTATCTTTTCTGTCAGCAGAACCTCCCTGTTAGCAGGGTGATGGTGATGGATTTCTAGTTGGATTTAATGATGTTGAAGGTCTTTTCCAACCATAATGATTCTGTGATTCCCTGCAAATAAGGATTGAGAGGAACTCTGTGTTTCCAACCCATGGACCCTCCCGTGCAGCTCCTGTAGGCAGCAGAGAAGAAAGAGATGCCTAGAGGGGAAAACAGAGGGATTTATGAATGGGTGGGAATGACACTGCAGGTGATGACAATTCCTACAAGGGGATGAGGAGACCATATCTACTTGGAGGAGATAGTCCTTCCCATGACAATAAACTGATGAGTCTGTGAGGGCAGAAGACTGCTCCCATCCAAGGGTATTGGGAGAGGGCCGCAGCTTCATGATGCCACGTGCCATCCTCATTGCTTTGCACTGTGTCTCCAAATCCATGCCTAGTTCTGCATTTCCACCCACAGAGGGTGAGAGAGTTTTGTTTCTAAATAAAATATATATTGTCTTTGTCATTCTCATATTGTCAGGATGCTGTATTAGCAGCAAATAACTCCATATACTACAAGGGTGGGGAATAAACCTCAAACACGAGGCCAATCTTGGCTTCCTCTGGAGGCTGAGTGGTGCTGACTTGCCACAGCTGCGTGAACCAGGGTAAAGACCAACACCCAGGGCAGATGCTGTGCAAAGATACTGAAGTTATTGAGGCCACAAGCCACAGCAATAAATCACAGCAGCATTACCGAGATGATTTTGTAATCTTTATGACGCAAAATGCCTTCCTCCCCAGTCCCTCTCTTGCCCGTGTGACTTGCAACAGACATAGCCCATAGCCAGTTTTGCAGATGAAATCATCAGGGAGAGCAGCAATTCATATCATGAAGTAGATGAGGAAACTAGAGCACCCTAGAACATGCCAGGTTTGCTTATGCAGCCACAATGTATTTCAGTGTAGTCTTTCCTCCCTCCTCTCGATCTCAGATCATCCAAAAAAAAAGCTGATTGAGGTGTCTGATTGATCCGTCCTTCTTTTCCTGCCATAAACTTTCCTTCATATGTGCAAAATAAGTGTAGGCAATGCTTGACAGAGGTGTGCATCCTCCTAAAACCTACAAACTGTCTCCTAAAACACCTTGAGGAGTCACCTGAGATCCTAGAAAACGTTCCTATCACATTCAGTAAGTTTTCGATCAAGGCTTAAAATTAATGATCAAGGCTTAAAATTAATGATCACCAGGGATCACAGAGGGAAGGCAACTCACTCCAGCAAGAGGTTCGGCAGAGCAGGTGCTCCAGAAGGGACCAGACGTGACTTGGTGAGAGAAAGGGTGAACAGAAGAACTGCACTTACTAGAGTTGGATTAAATCTGGGCAATAGAACTAAGCATTCATGAAATATGAAGTATGCTGAGTTTCTTGTTGTTTTTCCCCACAGCCTGTAGTAAAACTTACTCATGTTTGCAGATGTTCTCCTGGGGAAATATTTTCAGTGGGGCTGGAGTTTCAGCAGAAAAGCAGCAGAAATTGATGGGATTAAAGACAAGAACAGGACCACCACAAGTAGGCTCCTTCCCACTTACTTATATATATATACAGCAAGAACAGGTGAAAATATGAACACATTTCCCTAGGCAAAATATTTCTTTTTCACAGAATTTCATTATTGCCAAGCAAGCTATTAGTTCTCCCAAAACTAACCGATGAAACATTCATATACTCGGATGTTGTCACAAATACATCTATTACCTCATAAAAATATAGTCAGGTCCTTTAATAAGGGCCTCATTTTATTTTCTCCAGCATAAGCAAGAACAGGGCTGGCTTCTGGTGACAGCAAGAGTTTACATTATTAAATATTTTGGTATTACATTTCCATTCTTAGTTTTTCATCACCTTTTGGCTGAAATTCTCCAGACCTGGCCAGCTTCAAACAGCCTGAGGAAATGAGAACCAAAAAAAAAAGAATCCCAGCTTACTCATTTTTTAGAATGATATGATTATATAATTAAATAAAATCCTACATTTCCTATTCCAAATGAATGATTATAATTTAAACAAGCAGACTATGATGGGGAGAGCTGCAGTTTGAAAGAGCTTAAATGGATAATTGCGTTATTCCAAGGAAAATAAGACTGGATTGGCCAGCACTCCTGGAGGAAATGTCGTTCCACAAGGATGCAGCAGCTGTGCCCATTTCCAAAAGGTCACGCAGGGCAGTATAAAGACATAGAGCTTGTCCTATGGGGCAGAGATGGGACTGTTGGAAGGAAACTGTGTCCTTTGCAAACCCTATGCAGAGGGTTTCAAGGATGCTGCAGGCAAGGGCTCCGATGACGTGAACTTTTCACAGCTACCAGGGCATTCTGACATTTTCTGGTTCCTCTAATTTAGCTTGCAAAACAAAAAAAAAAGTGGAGGTAGTTTTATTTTATTTTATTTTATTTTATTTTATTTTATTTTATTTTATTTTATTTTATTTTATTTTATTTTATTTTA
>JAWLRI010000771.1:1398258-1412432 GCA_034781795.1 Crypturellus tataupa
ATAAAATAAAATAAAATAAAATAAAATAAAATAAAATAAAATAAAATAAAATAAAATAAAATAAAATAAAATACTTAAAGGTTTCATTTGGGATGGACTTGCCCTCCTCCCCTGGGGCAGCTCCCTTATGTATATATGTATTTTTTCCATGTCCCTGGGATTTCTTTACAATAAGGTCATGAGAGAAGAAGATTTTTAGCTATTGCTTAGTTTACAGCCCATTTCTCATTCTTCCTAGCGCTCACAGTAATGCTTAGTGAAAGACAAAGCTATTCATCTTAGCACATTCCCAGGCAAGTGTGGTTTGAAGCAGTTCACTAGCACTGTCAGAAGAGATATTACTTGCTATAAAAAGCTACCTTATTCCTTCAAGTTGCCATGCTCAGCCCATGTCAGCCCATGACCCTTTTTTTTCCTTTCTTTCTGCTGTAAGATTGGCACAATGATTGCTTACTTCGAGTCACCTGGAACTTTTCTGGCTTGAAGGCATTTTATTGAAAATCACATTGTACCAGTCAATCACCCTCCCACTGCCATATGCTGTGATAGCAGGAGGAAGCCCAGCAATTCTGTTCCCTGTGCTTGTTAAACCGCAGGTTGGGTGACCTTACTAGAGACATTGTCACCAATGCTCTGCACAGAGCTGGTGGGAGCAGCTGAGGCAACTTATGTTTGTCTTGAAGGGTTTTCTTGGCAAATGTTAGGCTCCCTCCTCTTTGCCCCATGCCCAGGCAGAGCCTACCCGACAGCAGCAAAAGTTTTTTTATTAATTCCCAATAGACTGGCAGTTGGGAGACAAGAGAATGGCCAGGAAATGGCCTGGAAGGATTGGTCCTAAAGCTGGGTAAACCCTTTACCCAACTGTGGAGTCAGAAAAAGAAAGGATGGGAAGGGTAAAGACCACAAGCATCTTCCATCAGGTTGGGATGAGACTATTGCAGGAGCACTGGGAAGTCCTGAACACATTTGAGGACTTAAGCCAGAGGAACTGACATAATAAGATTATTGTCTCTCTCTTTTTTTCTTTTTTTTTTTAGGACACATATTGCCTGTAATACTTCTCCTGTCACTCAGGAATTTCATAATAAACCCACTCAGTTTGTTTCTAAGACAGCTTGAATAGGACAGCAATTTTCCTTGCCTTGCAGCAGCTTGCAAAAGTGCTGGTGGATCCTTCCTGCTTCCAGCATCACTGTGGGTCACAGCTTCACTTTAGCCCTGAGCAGATAAGCAGTGCCCAGTCCAGAAACTGGTCCCTCTTCCCCAGGGACATCTTGCAGGGATAGACTCCTGCAGAGCTGTCTGTAGTGAAGGTCCTCGGTTGCATTCATCATTACAGATACAATCTGAAGATGCATAGTAATATTTGCAAGGAGATTGAGTCATATATTTTTTGTTTGTTTGTTTATGGCAACTTCTCAGGATGTAGTCTGACTAAATTCACATGTCTTCATTGATTTCTACTTAGCCTAGCTTAAATATAAAGAAAAATAGTGAACAAATGTCCACTAACCAAAGCAATAGATTTAGCCACAGTCTTTGCTAAATGAAGCTTCCTGTTCCTTGTGCTTCTTCTGTGGAGGCAGAGTAATTTTCCCTGCCTCTCTCCTCCCTGGCCTGAGACCATCCACAGTCAGTTCTTTCCTTCTGGTTTTAGGTACATATTCACAGAGAAAACTGGTGGAGTTTGTATCGCACTGGTGGAGTTTGTATGGATCACATTTGCACCTACATGTGCCAGAACCCTATGCAGACAAGTGATTATCTGACAAGGGGAATAGGAATTAACTTCTACACTTGCGGAAAGCAATGGATCTGAGCACCTGTGGGTAGGTTTGAGATTTAAAAACACCTCCCAGATATAGGAATTCGCTCCCTGAAATGTCTGAAAAGCTCTGAGCTCCATCAGTCTCTCCATCAAACTTAAATACGATGCGCCCTGACTTCCCAGGGCTGGTGGATCTTACCAGATTATGCCTGTGTTACTTAAAAAAGCAGTTCAAAGACCACTGCCTGGCTCAGGGGCAGGTCATATCTGTCTTCCATGCCGCTCAACTTCTTTCCTCACACAAGAACTTGCCCATCCTTTTATGAGGGGGAAGGAGTCACATCCATCCCTTTGCAATCCATTGAACTTGGTATTTGTAGGGTCTCAATTTGTTGCAAAGACAACCTTTTCCTTGATGTACTCATAGTCTGGCTGCTCCGCACACAGCACTTAGCATCTGTCTTTGATGCTTAGGTATTTCCCCAATGCATTTTACGCTGAAGATTCTTCTACCATCTTGCTGTTAGAGCAGGTCACCTTTTTCTGATTGATGCTATTTGGGAATTGTTTAGCTTTGTTCTTGTTTTCACATGTTTTAACTTTTTTGTTTCGGTTGGGGATTTTTGCATATCTTTTTATGTGAATGTTATGCCTTGGTTCTAAAACCCATATAGCTTCTCCAATCCTGATGTTCCAGCACCTGGCACTTGTATACCACTCATTCCTGTTTCACTTGGTTTTACAGACTTTGTAAAGAGGACTGAATGGAGGAAAGCGTTTGCATGGCACTGAGAACACCTCATCCTCACATTTGTTGATAGGAAAGTGTAAAACAGGCCTGAGCAATAGTGTTCAGATGCAGGTCTGGGTTCGGAGTCCCTCAAGGACAGGATGGGTCTGCCTCAGGTGTCTTCATTCACATCTGCTAAATGGAAATTGAGCCAAGCGCGATTCTGGTTATTAACTTCATTAACTGTTCCAATGCCAGATGATGTAAATGCATAAATAGGTTCATCATGTCAGGTTTGTACTTGGAGCCTGAGCATGTGTTATTTCGAGGGGGACTCCCTGTAAAGAGTTACGGATCTGCTATGGGGCCAGACCGGGAAAGGTCAATGAAGGGAGAGAGCAGCATGATCTGAATGCGGCAGCTAAAAGAACCTCTAAGAAATGGGCACGAATCCAGCCCACGGCACTGACCTTCCTGCCCTAGGCAAGCAGAGAGCTTGGCCCCGAACACAGCAGGAACTGCAGAGGCACATTTATTATTTTATTGCTTTTCCAAAAAAAAAAAAAAAGAAAATAATATTAATGAGTGTAATTTATAAGCAGAGGAGCAGACAAAAACAGGCTTTTCATGAGCTGCTGTGCACTGCCTCGGGAGGGCAAGGGAGGAAGCGATGGGTAGATACCGGCTATTGTGTCTGGTTTGCAAGGTTACTTGTTCTGATAGAGCTTCATTTCACATGTATCTCGGAAAACAAATTCCCTTTCAGGCCTTTTCATAATGAAGAATAAAGAGGCTATTGTTACAGCCAGCTAATTGTGCTTTTAAGCCATTTTCTGCAGCCAAGCTCTATGTCACTTTGGAGAAGCCGGAGAGCTCAGCCTGCTGCACAAGAGACAATGCAGCCCTCCAACGTGCACCTGCGACTACCAAAGGAGAGATCTATTAGCCCGGGCCTGAGAAATCACCTTCTGCAACAACTCTTAATTTTGTTTCAGGAAATTGCCTTATTTCTTCCATGAGAGCGTGGGTGGAGTTTCTAGTATTATTACAGTACAGAGATTCATATTAATTGTGAGAGAGAGTCAGCAAAGAAATGATGTGCAATTACTGACGGGCAAACTTCCACTCCAGCTCATATTGCAGTTTTGTCCCCTTTGCTTACCAGAATTCATGCACCTTTTGGCCTGCTACGTAGCTTGCAATGACATCTAACAGTTAAAAACAACTTACTCTACTTGAATATTTTCCTGAAATGCCATTACTTTCTTTAACACCACCTGAGTTAAATTATATTTAGAAATGTTTCAGATATGTGAGAGTGTTTTTAAGACAATTTAGAGTCATAAAATACCATCCAGGGGGAATATAGGAAGAGCAGTCATTAAGGAAACTTATCATTAGACTTTTAACCTGTCTTTTCTTATCAAGCAGCTCCAGTGTGGACCATTCTGTTCTAGAGCCTGCTCATTTATCTCCTTCTTTCTGGTTTGACTAAAGTCAAACATCAATTATTGCTATTAAAGCAGAGTTGTTATGTAGATACCTCTGATGGAAGCATCTCCTCCCTGCAGTCTTTATCCTTTTTCTCTGCTGCTTAAAATCCCACTCTCCAGAAAAAAAAAAAAAAAAAAAAAAACACTGCATTTTCTCAATCTCCAGCAGACAACCTGGCCATGTTTTGCTTTTCCTAGTGACCCAGTGTGACAGGTCAGGACACCATCAGCTGAGTAAATGAGGCCACATGTAGAAGTCTGGCCAACAGCCTAAATTAAGAGTCAGACTGACTTAAATTAACTAAATAAAGTTTCATAGCAATAATATTGGCTGTCTTTATTGACTTCTGAGTTTTCACTTTTCTGGTTAGGCATCTGGCATCTGGACCATCTAGAAATAGGACAGGACCAACTTTGAGGTCTGAGTCATTTATCTTCCATCCTTCTTATGGGAGGTTTATCCTATAACCACAGGGAATCTTAGCAGAAAAGAGCAAGTGTTGTTATATTCACAGGATAGTTACCGGGAACTAACAAGCAGATATTGACAGAGTGTTCATTAGACTACAGGGTTCTTCCAACACTTCTCCTAGCTTCAGCACCACCAACATCCACAAGCTGGTAGACAGACAGACAGATAGATAGACAGATAGATAGATGGATAGATAGATGGATAGACAGATAGATAGATAGATAGCTCTACTGCTAGAAGCAGCATCCAATTACAGGAAACAGGATAATTCAGGGCCTGTATCACTGCCCGGAATGTCTCCAAGGCTTCCTGCCGTAGTGTTGTCCCTACTCTTCTTTTGCCTCACCTACAATGCAAAAGATCATTTGGAAGAAGTGCATTTCAGGACTGTCCACTCAGGTTGAGTTGGTGCCAGTTCGTCCAAGGGGCAGCTCCTAATTTCCCATCTGACTAAGGCTATAGCTGTGATACCTGTTTCACCAAGGCAAAAGCAGTCTGTAAAAGCACTCTTTGTAACTACCTCCCTTTGCTGAGAGTTTGTACAGCTCAGTGACAGTCTGAAGGTTTAGATCATAATAAAGGATGTCTAAATGAGCTCTCCAAGAAAGTGTGAGCTGCAAGTTACTGTGACAATAATCACTTTAGGGAGAAATCACATCACAGACTGCCTTTGTAATCCATTTAATACTCAAACTTTTTTTTTCCCCTCAGTTCTCTGGTTCTTCTCTCCTGTCCAGACGATACCAAAATTGTGGAGCTCTGCTGACACCTCTACAGCATGGACTTGTTTCACATTTGCTCCATCCTCCAGCCATTCATGTCTCATTCATGTTGAACCCTAGAGGAACCTCAAAACATATCAGTGGGGAAAATCATGAATGGGGAGAAGTTCCCTAGGGAACTTTATTCCCATGACCACCTCTAAGTGAATCTCTGCACTCCGGGGAAGAGGATGAAAGAGCATTTTGGAGGTGGAAGAGCAAACAGAACAGAGGACTGGAGGCTTTTTGGAGGAGATGTGGACATTGCTGGAAGAGAAGACACACTGATGAGGGTAGGAGTTCTCCAGGGAGCTCTGGTCCAAATTTTCAGGTCAAAGGAAGAATCTCCATCAGTTGTAGCAGGGAAAATTATACACTTAAAAGCTTTTGGGCTTAGTTAGTTTCATATCTTCACAAGCCACAAAGTTGAGACCATTTAATAGGTCTAGTTAAATGTTCCAGTCAAGAATGTTATCTGCCCCATTGCTGAAAATTTGCTGTTCTGCTTGAGCCACCATGCAGACGCAAAGGACAGAGATACAGGAATGAGTGGGAGCTGAAACCATCCCTACTCCTGGGAATGTAGTCACCACACTTAACCCTCAGGACATAAATCCAAGGACACCTGTTTTTTGTTTTCTTGTTTTTTTAAGGTTATTCATCTCAATTTACATTTATTCCTGCAAAAAATGTGCCTCAACAATTTCCTATCCTCCTTCCCAAATCATTTTGGCAGAGAGGTGAACCAGGGCCCACATATCCTCAGGAAGCCCCAAGAGTTTTAGTTCATTTTGGGCTTTCAGGAACAGCAAAAGGAAGTGAATCAGGAAACCAAGCAAATTTTTTTCCCATGAGAGTTCACTTTACATTTAAAGAGTTAGAAAAAAGACTCTGTTATGTATGAAAAAGGGATGTCTATCTCTAGATAAGATAAAATTCATGCTACAATTTACGTTTATCCCCTGCCACCCTGCAGATGGATGATTCTGTGGTCAAGGCATGAGTCCTGTGTTATTCCCATCTCTACTATCAATGTAGGCAAATCCTTTATTCAGTTTCCCCCGACATCAACATAGAGATTTGTGAGGATTTCACGGGGCATCAGATTCAGTGCTGAACCTCCTTGGGACACCATCTCTTCATCTGTACCATTTGCAGAGGAGCTTCATTCCCTCTTCCAGGGAAGGGGCATTATATCATCCGAGAGACAGCATGAGCAAAGGCCAAAGCCATCGTGTTCATACAGGTGCCATTAACAAGCACGGACACAGAAATCAATGCAGAGCACTTCATGCCTTTAAGCTCCAGGCCCACACTGACCCCCGATATCTGACACAACTTTTAGGACCTATTTTATTCCCTGCAAGTAGGGACAGACACTGGGCAAACTGGGTACTCCTTTCAGCAGATCCTATTCCTGCAAAATATTGAGCTGCAGAAGAAAAGCAGGCTTGTAAACTCCAATATGTCTGTAAGATGAGAAAGAAAGAGACAGAGGCTTATTTAAAATTAACGTCAGCCCCAGGGGATGGTGCTCCTGTCTCTGCAGCTCAGATTTATTGCAGTGATTCTGTGCTTCCTACAGCCTCGTGGAGTCAAAGGGGACAGAGCGACTAGCAGGACTTTATTGTCTTCCCATGACTAAGTGTTGGGTCTGTAATTAGAGCAGCTACTGATGCTAATCTGACTGCAAAGGGCACCAGGGCTGCCAGCTGATCTCCACCTCTCATGCTGCCGCTGGTTGGTGCATGAGATTTGCAGCTGAGATGAAAGGTGGCGAATATACGACACGGCTTGCAAGAGGATTTCGCTTTGCCTTCTGTTGTGGGTAGGCAGGTTTTCTCTTTCTAGTCTATTCACTCAAGAACAGTAAGTGCCTCTGTGACCTGGGTGATCTCTAGGGCATGAGGGATCTGGGGGAATTGTGTCTAAAATGAATATCGTGGTGATGCTGTTGTTTGGTCGAGGAACTCAGCAGGTGTAAAACACATAATCCCACTGATGCCCGCAATGGAGGTGTCCCGCTGTTCACAGCAAAGCAAGGAATTCTGCGCTCATCACACCTCATAAGCAAAAGTGGGTTGGAAATGGTTACCAAACTGTCCTTCCATAAATGCATACGACTTTCTTGGGCACCCCACTGCCTATTTTCACGCTACTCTTTGTACAAAACTACATTTTTTTGACTCTAGAATCATTTGGGGTTGAACTTGATGTTCTGCTTTATACTTTTTGGTCTAAGAAGCAGTTAATTCAACAGTATCTGCCTGGTGGAGCATGAAAGTCCCTGTTTTCAATGAATCCTGTCTGTTTTGTCGGGCTGTCATTCTGGATCTTTCAGAAGACTCTTCCTAGGGACCTTCTTAGTCCCCAATCCCTGTCACAATATGATCTCTCTATTCTTTAATTTGTGCCCCTGCAAAATCATTTATTCACCATTAGGGCAAGTCACTAACAGTCTGCCAATTACATGGACATCTTTGACCCTTCTCATGACAACAAAAAAGATGCAATGCCCCATCTTTCCCTCCTACATTTCATTTTTGCACAGAGTGAAGTGCTCTTCAGATTTCTACCACAGCATTTTGTAGCTAGACTCTTCTATCTGAGCTCACCGAAAACCACTGAAAGTATTAAGTGCTTCAAAACCAACAATTGACAGAAATAAAGCCACCTCCTGACTGCCTTCCATTTTCTGTTGGCATTCATGTCTTGCAGGTGCAGACAAAATGATACTTAAAATGTCTCTTGTTGTGCTCTCTTGTTTGCATCTTTCAAGCGTTTTGATTCTGCTGGGTCTCTCAAACGCCCCACTCTTCACCTACAAAGTGTTTATTTCTTTTACTTGGCTCTAAATATCACGAGTTACTCAGAAATCACTCAGATCTGAGGAGTTCAACAGAGGATTGACTCTTCCAGTGGTGTCTAGGCTCTCAGTGATGCAAAGCAGAAGGGACAACTTGATTCATTAAACTCTGAGCTTTGCAAATGTGCAAGCCCCAACAGTCAGCAAGGGGAGTCGTGGGACTATGAGGGCCTTGGCAGCAAAACGTCTGCTGGTAAAAAGTGATCGCTGACCATCCCAAGTTGATAAACCTTCCCCAGTACCTCCCTGAGGTTCAGGCTGCAAGTGGTGCATTGCCCATGGCAGGGACCACCACCACACCAGCAGTTAGCACCGGAGAAAACCAAACCAAACAACAGCTCTATACAAAGGAAAGGAAGCAGAAGATATTTCCTTCCTTATCACATCTCCCTGAAGGAATGAACGAGCACATGGAGCTCAACAAGGCTGGGGCAGGAGTGTAGGAGAAAGGCTCAGCACGACATCTGCTTTGGTTTCCCACACAGAGCTCCCGGCCCACCCCTCAGCCTGCTGCTTCCATGGCTTTCTGCTTTCCAAACCCAGATTTTGTAAGTCTAAATAATAGTAGGCCTTGTTCCTGCCTTGCTTGCTTTTCATCTAAATTAAGACTCTGGCTAATCTCATTAAAGAGCTCACCCTGGTGCCACCATGTTCTTGGGATGCCCCCTAACATCATTAGGAACTTATCCATGGAAACAAAAGGGCATTACTTCATGCAGGGAATCAAGAATCAGTGCAGGGATGGGGCGTGCCTTGCAATTGTCCCCATAATCACTTGGTTGTGTGCAATTAATGGTTTTAATCCCCCAGCTAAGTTCTACTGTTGCAGTGTGAAATTGTGGATGTGGGTGTCTGCATGGACAGGGAGGTGTGCATGAGACTGCAACATGTAGGTACAAGATCCAATATAAAAGGAAAAAAATAGGCATGGCTTCAGCTAAGACATCAATCATCTAGATAATTACCTTGTTCAACATTGCTAAGCAAAGACGGAACCATCTCAGGAAATCCCAGGAAACATCTAAATATATTAAGATATGGATGCACAGAACAAAACTACCCAGAGTTTAAAAAGTATTATAAAAATAGGGGCAAAAGTCCTCATGCCCAAGAACTTAAGCAAGCCTCTGAGTATTGGGGTTCAGGAATGAAATCCTTGTCCTAGGCTTCCTATGGTCATCATGCAAAATGCAGCACCTTCAGGAATAGCCCTGGAGACAGGATGATGGTTTTTACCTATTCATTTTGGAGTTATTCTATGGGAAGGGGGAGATGCTCTGATATAAGTGACTGGAACAGAGAATACCCACTCTGAGAGTTTGGGAGGAAGATAGTTTAAAGGTAATCTGTGTGATACCAGAACACTTATGAAGGAGAGAGGCATCGCAGTTTGATAAATCTGATGTAAAATAAATAAATAAATAAATGAAAATTCTTCCAAAGTCATGTAACGAAATGTTACATAATCCTGACAAGGATATAGTGCCCTTGGCCTTTCTGCTTCAAGCTTCCATCTGATCTGATTCTTCCACCCTAATCCAGTGACAGAGCTGTAAATCTTGAATTCAGCTATTTCTGCCACTCTCTAAAAGATAGTTTTTTTCTTCCTCCTCCTTTCGTCTAGAGATTATTTCTTCTCTCTTATTCTTTCAGATAATTTTATAAAGAAGCTTCCTTTGTATCTCTTCAGACTTGGAACAATTCAGAAGGAAATATTTTTCTCTTTCAGGTTACCCTTCTGAGACATGGGTCACTCTAGTCATACATCTTTGGGTTTCTAGTTTCCATCCAGGCCTGTGATCATTGCAACCGTGTTTTGTGTGTGCTTGAGGCAAAGGGGAGGGAGGAGGTCATGTTTTTTGGTTTTTGAGAAGAAACCTGCTGAAATGAAATATCTGAGTAGTGATCTATTACAACCCAACTTCTTGTGTCTGATCTTCTACTAGATTTAAAAAAATATATTTTTATTATTATTATTTTTAGGGCTTGCTCTAGGGATGCAAGCATATTTGTTGCTCAGTGGGACATGGAGCATCAAGGACTTTAGTATCAATGTTGCTTCTTCTTGGAAGTGGAGCTACACAGGACTGGAGTGTGTTTTTTTATTGAATTTCTGGTTTTGATCTCACAGGTCTTTGTGACGAGGGGACTGTGTGTTGCTTTGCCTGAGATCAGAACCACAGTAACTCTTTGTATATTGATTAGCTGAGAGAATTGCTCTGGCCTGACTTTGCAGCCCATTGTGGAAGGGTTTCTACACAGCAGCCGTGTGCATGTTTTTCAGATGAGTGTTGGTAATCTCAGTTCAGACAGAATTTATAATGGAAAATCCCTAAAATTCTTTCTTAAAATATCATTTAACATTTTGGTGTGTTTTAATTTCTGGGATTAAATTTCTCTGGACTTCTTCTGCTGATGGCATAAGAAACCTACAGCACTTTTTCTGTGCAGTCATTTTTGTGTGTATCATCTCTTGCAGTAGTTTCTTAGCAAATATATAACCCTTAAAGAGATTTCCTTTTTCTTTTTTAAAGTGATATGAAGACACAAACACAACGTTAACTTTACTCTAGTAAAACGCTCACCTGAGAGCTTTTTCTGATAGCTCGTGGTTTTGGTCTCTTCCAAACTAGCTGACCAGGCCATTATCATGCAGTGGAAGTTTTAGCACAAGTCTGGTATCTTACAACTAAGATCTTGGAGGAGCAGTAAGGATGCTCCAGGACTCAGAAGTATCATCTCAGCTGCATCTCTGAGCTCCTTCAGCCTCCCATGTGTCCTTGGACAAGTCACATTGGACAAGAACTGGAAGGAGCAATATCTGTTTCTGCAACATGTGGGGACCTGGTGACAGAAAAGAAGGCTTGAAATCATCAAGGCCATCTCTGAGATAAGGAGAAGTTAATACAGCATAGCTGAGCCCCGCCAGAGAGCAATCCCAGTCCTTGTTCCCTCTCTGCACAGGCCCAAACACAGTGAAACTCTTCTCTCTGGATCTGACTCGGAAATTACAGTTATCCACACGTCCAGGTGCATAAGGCCATGCTTTTCATCATACATCTTCTTTTAGCCTTTCTGGTTAAGTTGCGCTCCTCCCTTTTGCTGGTCATAGGACTAGGATTTGCTTGGGCTCCGGACAGGGATCAGAGCTTCCCTGCACATCTTTTAGGAATCCACTGTACCAACCAGCATCCTCTCTTACAGGCTATTTCATAAACTACCTGACCCAATATTTGGTGCAAAAAAGGTGACTAGGGGATTTTTTTTTTGCCTTTTTTTTTTTTTTTTTTTTGTGAGCTATTACACTGCCTTTTTCCAGTCCTGCTGCGAGTGCCCTCTCCTCTCTGAGAAGCTTCATTAAGGCATAGAAACAGTGATATTTAATATTGAAATTCACCATTAATTCCTCGGTCTTTTATTGTTGTAGCATTAGCAATAATGAACTCTTCTTGAATTGATGTCGATTTTGTGTGTCATTTCCCCTAAAAGTGCTTCATAACTTAGCATTAATTAATGGTGACTTATTGCAAATTGTGTTACAGCACTGATAGCACTTCTGGGTAACTAAGTGTCACCGACTGCAGTCATCAAACTCGCTGCAGAAGCCGGGCATCGTATGGGATTAATTGCTGTATCACACGAAGACATCATCATTGGTTCTGCACAGGAGAGGAAGGATAGTCCATGGCTTGGGATTTGAACCTGACTCAATACTCAGCTTTGCAATCTCTGTGCAAAACTCTTTGCAAACCTCTGTGACAGCAGTGGTGACAGATCCTTAGTTTCCAGCTAACTAAACAGTTCTGTAGCTGTATTCATATTGCTAAACCTTCCTAGGCTCCAAAACAGGGTGTCCTCATCCAAATCAATCATTAGGAATGGTCTTTAGTCCACACTAAAAGTTAAAGCTTCCCTGTGCTGAGATCCACTGTGAGGCACTGCTCAAATTACTAGCATAGAGGTACTGCATATATGTGATGCAGGCAGCAGGTTTTAAAGCATAGGTGAGATGTGGATACATTAGGAGATATTCAGATTCAGCAGCAGGAATCCTAAAACTACTTGGCATAGACAGAGAGATGGTTAGCAGCCCAAAATGTTCCTTTTGGCTTGACAGGAATGGGGCTTCAGTCCCAATTCTATCATTTCTGTGGGCATTTAATATAATATATTGCTGAACAGAGCTGTTTTGCTTGGACAAAAGATGCAACCGCCCTCTTCCCAGATATTAAAAATGCAGGCAGAAGCTGGTGCTTAATGAATTGACTTGCAAGGTACCAAAGCCAGATACCACCTGGCAGTGTCTTCAGATGTGCTCCTAGACCTTAATTAATAGTTGCCCTTTGTTTCATTCTGTTCCTCCTCTCCCCATTCCCACCCATCTCCTTCCCCCCACCTTTCAGTTTGGGTTGTTTTAGAAGACAGAAAGCAGCCCCAGGGTGATGCCTTCCAAAGTCAATCAGAAATTCATTTCAGGAGGGAGCCCAGTCAGAACTTTTCATTTATTCGTCACCGGCTAGTGAATTCTAAACTAATCGCCGGGACAAAAGCAGCCAGCCAAGCATGCAAATCAGATTAACAATTTGCACCTTTATGAAAGGGATTAGCTGCTTTGCCTGGTGTGGATGCTTTAAGAAATCAATGCATCTGTCAAAAACTGTAACCTTACTTGTCTCCTGGACTCCATACTTGGGTTGGTTAAGATAATAATAATTAATTAACAGCCTGCTTTAGATTGCATCTCCTCCCGAATGGGATTAATCTTGTATTTCCTTAGGGAGCTGATTTTCCAGGCTGGCTGCAAATTTATTCTTCATTGCTGTAATACATGATGGTGTTTGCAGGCTTTTCAGGGTCACAGCTACGGCAGGGAAAGCATGTCTAGTGGTTAAAGCGGTGGAGCCGGTTTAGGAGTGTGTCCAAATCCCATAAATGCCACATGTGACTTCAGATAAGTCACTTAATCACCCTTTCTCACACCCTATATTTACCAGATCAGTTGAGGCAAGCGGATTTACAAGGATGATTCATCCCGTAAAGAGCCAGGGGACAACGCTTCTATTTCTGACGGCGCTCTGAAACTTGGTAAAGTCACTTCAGTTGCATGTCTTGGCTTCCCCACTGCAAAAGGAAGGTGATATCAGCTCTTCTATAACCTGAATGGCAGCCCTAGACCAAGGCGCTTGATCTCAGTCCTTCCCATGTCCAACATCCTTTGGAGAGGAGATGGACTTTGCAAATGGCAGCATTTCAATAGTGCAGCACACCTCTTTGTTCAAATGGGGACAGCTCAGGAGACACCTCTGAATTTCCTCTTACACCCTCCAAGACTCATTTTCAAATGAAACAAGACAATTTCATTAACCAAAGTATTTGGGCAAAACCACCCACACGGGCCCTGTAGCACGAATGGATTCTCCCCCTTTCTGTTGCCCTTCATGGACAAATCCTCCAGAAAAAATGGCTTGTGAGCTACAGAAATCAATTGTGCTTCAAAGTTGCAGGTTCCCTTTTTCCGTTTTTTTTAATTTTTCCTTCTTTTTTTTTTTTTTTTTTTTTTTTTTTTTTTTTTTTTTTTTTTTTTTGTGCCCTGTTGACATGACAACCTGCTTAAGGCCAGAAAATGTCGTTTTCCACAGCATCACGTCCCAGAACTTGTAGTGCTTTTCTACATTAAAAGAAGGAAGGATAGAGAAAAGAAAGGAGAGGAAGAAGCAGGGAAACTGGGCATCAGGACACATGTGCAACGCCCAGTGTGTCCTTCCAAGTGTGAAAGGGAACGTCTCTGCTCTCCTCCATGCGACTCCTGAGGGCATCCAGGCAGAACAGGGCAGCTGCTACACATTACTGGAGAGGAAGGGCCTGTCAGAAGCTCTCAGTCACCAGGACCACATCTTAATAGCGGAGCTGCTGAGGGGACTCACATCTCCTGCCACAGTAGCTTGGTGGCTGCAACGGCTGTGGTGAGACAGTAGTGTAAGGATCACGGAACCCCAGAAGGGTTGAGGCTGGAAGGGACCTCTAGGGATCCCCCAGTGCAGCCCCTGCTCCAGCAGGGACACCCAGAGCACGGGGCACAGGGGG
>JAWLRI010000771.1:1412837-1454659 GCA_034781795.1 Crypturellus tataupa
CCTCTCCAGCAGCTCCACGTCCCTCTTGTCCTGGGGAGCCCAGAGCTGCCCCCAACACTCCAGGTGCCTCCCCAGGGTTGAGCAGAGGGGCAGGATCCCCTCCCTGGCCCTGCTGGCAACGCTCCTCCCGCTGCAGCCAGGAGCCCCTTGGCCTTCTTGGCCACCAGGGCTCGGTGCTGCCTCCTGGGCAACTTGGTGTCACCCAGGACTCCCAAATCCCTCTCCGCAGAGCTGCTTTCCAGCAGGTCAACCCCTAAAAAAAGATTAGCAGAGGATGGTTTCGATCCATCGACCTCTGGGTTATGGGCCCAGCACGCTTCCGCTGCGCCACTCTGCTTTCTGTAAACATTTTTCATCAGGCATACACAGAGTGTACAGCATCCAAGTGCAGTTTTGGATATGGACATAGAAAAAATATATAAGAAAAAGTAGCATTCAGAGGGATGGGGAGGACAGCAGTGTTGGAGAAAGGAAAATGAGAGGAGGATTTGGGATGAGCACATCATAGAAAATTGTAATTTGGGCCATATGCCAAGAAAGTGCTTTTTCCCTTGACAAAGGCACGAGGGGAGTCCTGGACGTACTTGTGCATCAGGACGAGCCAGGACGTGGCTCCATAGATCTCATCAAGTAAGTAGTGAATTCTCTCTTTGAGCCAAACTCTTTCCCTCTCTGCAGCTGTGACAGAGACACATCGGTGTACATCTATTAGGTAGTTTGTTATTGTGACTGCTGACACAGCAATTGCTTGCTATGAATTGAAACTACCATCCAGGTACAATGCATCTAAACTTTTAAAATAAGTAGCTAACTGACTAACTGACAATTCTACTCAAAGGGCTGGGCCTTCTCCTGGGAGAAGGAGGCTTTTGCAAAGCTAATAGCCCTTCTTCCAAAAGGGATGCATGCCCAGATAGCAGCAGGGTTGGGTTTTTGTGGGGAAGGATGTTCAGGTGTTAAACAGGGTATATTTTTACTTCTTCCTTTGCCAAGCACTAAGAGAAGCTGCTGGACCAGAGCCACCCCACTGAATAGCTCCACAGGCTAACAGGGAAGGTTTGCTCCCATTTTATTTCCCCAAACCGACAGAATCAAACAATATAATTCACTGGGAGCTGAAAGATATTCTGATGAGAAATTTTAAAAAAAAGTGTTATAGACGGAAACCTCTGATTTTGAAGGTACACATTATTTTGGTCACGATTTTAATGATGTGACTCCTCTGGCCTTTAAGAAACACAAAGTCCCTCTCCCTCAAGCTCTCACTGAAGGCCAGAGAATTGTAATAATCTGAAACCAAAAACCCAAGGATGCCCCTAGAGACGCTTCAGAAGGTTCCCATATGGTGGAATAAGCTGCTAGGGCTGATTTCTTGGCAAGCTGTGGGAGGCAGTTGGAACATAACTGGCCCATCATGGCTTGCCGCCCTCATGCGTGCAGAACGCAGCTGAGCTGTGATCCTGCCACAAAGCGGCCCAGGAGGAACAGCTGCCAGAGCTGGGAGCTCTGGAAAAGCTCCTCAGCAGCCTTAGAGGTGAACTACCACTGCAGGGCTCAATTGGCTTGTTTGGAAATGGTTCTGGTCTGCAGCAGAAAGGAGAACTCCTTGTGAACTTCAGGGGCACAGGTTGAGTATGGGCATTGCTAGGCCTAGTGTCCCCCCTTCCTCCAGAAAAGATGTAGAAAGCAGTCAAGGACAAGTTGGCAGTTTTGCTCCATTCTTTGCATGGAAAACATCTATGGCTCTTGCAGAACCAAAGACCTGAACTTGCTTCCTTGGGAGCAACCTTGAGTCATTAAGTAGGATTGAGAATGACACATGGTTATCCCTTCTTTCTTGCTGCCTGGTGTACATGGGGTAGTACTAAATGAGCTTGCAATCTCTAGGTAGTTTTAACCTACTCATCCT
Source organism: Crypturellus tataupa (assembly GCA_034781795.1). Classification (NCBI taxonomy): domain Eukaryota; kingdom Metazoa; phylum Chordata; class Aves; order Tinamiformes; family Tinamidae; genus Crypturellus; species Crypturellus tataupa. The sequence continues at coordinate 1,414,747 of JAWLRI010000771.1, forward strand.
GTGGCTAAACACATCGTTTTTCCAGGCTGCAGTCCAGTCTTTAGTCTATTGTTGACTTCTTCAAGGGCCACCCACCTTGTGTTGCTCCCTTTGCTAATTTTTGATGGCCATGTTGGAGGTGGAAATGGGCTGACATCTTCAGCTGACTCTGCTTCACCCTATTCCTATGTTTTCCTTCCTTCTTCCCAAAAATATAATTCCTGGGACAATAACTAACAGGTAACATTTACAGACACACACAAAATAAAGTGTTCTTTGGCCTGGTACCACAACTCTTTAAATTCTCTTCCTTCAGCAGCTCCGTACCTCAGCTTTGCCTGGCCAGACAGTTTTAAGCTCCTTTGTGTAGTATATGAATTCCAGTATTTGATTTGTCCTGTGGGAGGAGATTCATCTTACCTAATGTTAGATGTCTACCACGTTGATCATCTGCAGCTAAGCTAGTCACCTTCGAGACCCTTTATAGTCTGCAGAGAGAAATAAGCACTGCCAGAACATGACTCATCTGACCTATTTGAGATGTCTACTTTAAAATGAGATTAATCACGCTCTGGAAACACCTGTTTTTCTCTGACTAAAGCAGGAGTCTAGACAACCAGCTCAGATGAGTTCAACCTCAGTGTCCTTTTAGGTGCTCACCTCTCCAGGATCATTGGCGGTAATGAACCTTGCAGCAATTTTCTCAGATCTGCTTTAGTTGATCTGTGCTTTGGTCCACGCTGTTTTCAGACAGCTAATGATGATAACTATGACCTAATGAGAACAAGGGCTGCTGGTGACTCCTGCAAAAGTAGATCTTATTTTTGCCTTTCACGGAGGTTGAGAGACAGAGCCTTGGAGTTATCAGGCCAGGCATGAGCTCTAGGTTTGAGTGCTGGGTGCAGACAGGTAAATGGAGTGTTAGAGAGAATGGGTAACTTTAGAGGTATATTTGTACTGCCAGATGGCGAGGATCCTGCCTGTTCTCTGCCTGTTTTTCCTGACAGCGTCTGTCAGCTTTGCTGTAGTCAAGCCTGAAATGCTGTATTTGAACTAGAAGCCAGGTTCTCAGAGCTAGGTGTGTGATTGGAAACTTCTCACCCCAATTCCATATTACAGCATGAAGTATCCTGACCACACAGCATTGCACAGGTCCTAAACACCTTCAAAGATGTCCTTTGGATGGAGCTCCTAGTGTGTGAGGGGACTCTGGTGTTGCCACATGCTCTGATTAGAGCCCCAGGCTGGACAGTGGAGGAAAGAGGATCCAAGGAGACACCACAATGTGCATCTACAGGGCTTTTAACATACACTTGAAGAGCCACATCCAGTGTATCTGCTGAGGAACTGCGCTGAGGGCTGACCACCATGCCCACACCTAACACATTCAGGATGCAACAAGAGCCTGAACCCCCAGAAATGCATCAAGAACGCACCAAATGTATCTAGACACTCCTCAATGTGTAACCTGAATGCAAGCAAGTGCATAACATTACTGCATCTGAGTTTGTGAAAAGGTTCTGACTAGTACTTAACTGATAGGGAAGGCATATCCCTGAAGATCAGCCTTGCTGTTGGCATCTCTGATTGGATCCAAGTGAATTTAAAGGGGGAGCAATAGCCAGAGGACTACAGCAAGAACCCTGTTGAAAGCAGGATCCTGAAATTTGTCTTTGGGAGCAGCTCCAGCCTTCACTATCTCATTGGACTCTTCACCTCCGCTTTGATCCAAGACAGACTATGGCAGCAGCAGAGCAGAGACTGTCCCATCTTTCACCAGTTAAAACTCCAGGGAGAGTTTGAGTCCAGCCGAGTTTGTGCTTGATGGCTCTCACAACCAAAGTCTTGCAGCCATCCACATCCCTTTCGCTCTCTATCAATCCCATTCCCATACTCCTGATTTCCAGGTGCCTTTGAACTGCCACCGCAAAGATGCTTTCTCCATCCCATCAGTGGAGAACAGGATTGGCTTCTTCTGATATATAAGGTCTGTATTTTTCCCTCCCTAAAAGCAATAGGGAGGGAAAGCTCTCCTCAGTAATGTAATGTAATATTTGACCCCTTCCTATATCTCAAAGTGTGTTCATCAGATAAGCATGCTAAATACACATCTTCTTACTGATCTTACAATATCAATCACAGATACGATGATGCCAGAAACAAGAGTGAACTACACACATGCACATGTACACACGCACCTGCATCTCCTTCTTCTGCATCTTGGTATTTACGACTGTTATTCCTGGAAAGAAAAGGAATTCCCTGAAGTCCCTCACAGAGGCCTGTTCCCAACCTACAAAAATAAGTCACAATTTAATATACAAAAAAAAAAAAAAAAACAGTGAATGAGCTCACAAGAAAGGGCATGGGAGTGAGATGATGTTTGGTAATCTAGGTAATGGCAGTGTTTTAGAAAAAGATAGAATGAGGAAAGAGGATGTAGTGCTTGTGGTCTCACATGCCCCCCATCCCTCTTTCTTTCCAGCATTACTGTTCCTGTAGGAGTCACTCATCCATTTGAACAAAAAAAAAAGAAAAAAAGGCTGTATGGGCCCCACTGTGCTCACACAGCATGAACTAAAGAGCAGCTTAAGTCTCTTTGCCCTAGATCTTGGCTGAAGTTTCAAGACAGCCCTCAGTAAAGTCAAATCAGTGCCAGGGACTGTTTGAATCTGGAGCCTTGGTGCTGTGTTTTTTTCTTTCCTTTTTTTTTTTTTCAGATACAATAAAAAACAAACTAAATGAGCCAACTCTCCCTGTTTTATTTTACATCTCTTGTTCCACACAGAAGTAGGTACGCAAACGGCGGTGAAAAATGATGGGAAAGAGGGAGGCTTCGGATTTGAGGAGTGCCTGGGAACACGGGGGACTCTTGGCACCAGGTCGGTGTCATGGATTCAGGAGCAGAGAAGGCCAAATCAGCAGCTCCTGTGCGTCACCAGCGACAAAGCAACGTCAGCAGACGGTAGCTGAGTACGTAGCCTTGAGATTCTCTTGCCAGCGCTGCCCAGGCTCATTCCCCACCAGTGGTACTGCATGCGGTGCTGTATTTTGCTTATTGATATCCATATGCATCATCCATCACCCTGGGATTCCTTCACCCTCCCCTAAATCTGCATCCAAACATAAAAATCTCCCCCACTCATGTTGGCACGAGAATGCTGTCCAGCATCACCCTGTGGCACTACCTAGCCCTTGAATCCACCACTACATTTCTGTGTTTATGCCGCTCACTGAGATGCTCCCTGCATGCCAGGGATTTCTGGGAAGTTTCCCTGACCCCTCTCCAGGTCAGATTTCAGTTGTTTTTTACCATTTCTAAGCCTCATCAGGACAAAAACCATGAACTAACAACTACATCCAGAAGTATCTAGGTACATGCAACTGAGCCTTCCAACACCAGCTTCCTCCTGAACAGCCACCCTAGGCAATAACTTTAACTACATTAATTAGTCACTGTTTACTCTCTCCATGTCTCATGTTATCACTGGAATATGTCTCATCTAAATCTGGTGGCCAAACAAATTAAAACTAATGAGGCCATTAGGGTCATCTTAATATACAATGGAAATGGGAGAGCTTCCGGAAAACGCATTAGTGCCAGGCTGGGCACGCGCTGCGCTGTGTGCTGCTGGCAAAGCCTGATTTCCAGGCAGTATTGGAAAGAAGGGAAGCAGATGAACTATGCACAGAGATGAAATAGCACCGAATTTAGGATGTGACAGGACAAGGTTCCCTGCTGCCTCCTGGGGTTTTTAAAAATGGTCAACAGAGCAGGAGCAGCAGGCCCGAACAAAGAATTGATGACAGAGATTTTAGCTAATGGAGAGGACATTGACATGCGACAACAAGGGGGGATTTGTGTATCTGCCCAGACACCAGCTCCGTGCGCAAGTCACTTGAACTCCACAAAAAAACAGGCTTAGTGCTTGAACAGAGACTTCAGACTGAATGTCACCCTATTAATTGATATATACACGGCTACCTAGGCACAGCTAAAGGTGCATAGGGAACTGCATAGTAAGATAGCCACAGTTTTTGTCTTATTTTTTTTTGCTACGTACACGCTCACATTTCTGCTCTAGCTCTTAACGCAAGGGAGAAGCATCTTATTTTTCATAAATTCTGCGTGCTGGAAGGGTTTCCAGGAGCATAGTGCGAGCGGAGGATATGCAGTCACAGAAAACAATGCAATTGAGACAGAAGGAGGATATGCAGTCATAGAAAGCAATGTAATTGAGACGGAATAACAGGGGATAACAGGCGAGAATAGGAAGCTCCACCACCCTTGGCAGCAAGCAGGTGGTGAGGGGCAGAGGGAGGCAGAGAGCAGGCTCAAGATGAGCATTTGCATCTTGCCTTGGGCTTGCTCGGCTGGTTTTCCTGCAGCCTTGTGCTCCCGCTTCTCTATGCAAGCCGATCTCATCTGCCTGCCCATTTATCTTGATTTTGCCTCCTTTCCTGCTACGTGCAAACTTCTGTCACGGCTGCGTCCCCTCCTCTTCCCGCTCATGCTCATCCCTTCCTTGTTATTCAGCTCACACGCAGCAGGATCTGTTTGCAGGAGGAGAGAGGAAAATGCTCTCTCCCCTTCTGGGTCAGGTTGCTGCTGCCTGGCAGCCCCTCTGGGAATGGGACATCCTCTGATGCAGCAGTTTGCAGCCTCGGGGCTTTCCACACTGGCTTCTCTTGATCCTGAAGGAGTTTTTGGGCTTCTTTCCCCCTGCTCTGTGGGACAGCCCTGGAGGCAGTTCCTGCAGGTGAGGAGGCTTGGATGGATGTGCTAAGAAGCCAACTCTCTCCTGTGCTCCCTTTCTTACCTCAAGACCTTCACCTATGCATATAACATTAAAGTTAAAAAAATTAAAAAAAATAGGAAAATCCACAGCTTTCCTATATGTTTGACAACAACATTTTATTCTGGTTTGCTGGAAGTCACGTGTAAAGGCCTGCAAGTTCCTTAAGACCAAAGTCCTAGCTAAATGGGCAAAGGTAGCAGAGTCAATGACTGGTATAGCAGCACTGCAGAGTTTTACTTGGAACAAATTGTTAAAAACGAGACCTTAGAGGCCACCACAGTCATCTGCCCTCCAGGAAGTGGTGGAGGAGGCTGCAAGGGGCAGCCCATTAAAGGGAGCAAAGACCAGTCTGTCTGCAGGACATCTCCATACACCCTAACTCTATTGCCTCTCCATACAGCTCTTGTTACCCAAGTGAAGTAGAGGAAGCCTCTAGTGCAAAGAAGATGCTGCAAAAGGGCCAAGGAGGTGCTCCCTGCCTCTTGTTCTCTCTCCAGCTTTCTCATCCTCCACCAACCAGCACAAATTGTCCACTCTACAGTACCTGGTCAGCAGCATCCAAGCCCAGAGGATGTTGTAGGAAGAAGAAAGAAGAGGAGATCTAGAAGCATGTTTTTAAGGGTCAAGAAAAACTTCTGTAGGGGAGATACCAAGAGAGAGGAAGCATTAAAACTCCAAATACAGCCTTTTTCTGTCTTGGACAGGGGACATGATGTTGGTAGTCTCATTTATTGCTTGTTACACTGTTTCTGGAGGATGAAGTGAGGACATGTGTTTTCTGAGGCCTTGGGAGGCTTCATTCATCAGCAACAATCCATCCCAAAATGAGACATATGCAGACTGGTGGCAGCATCTGGAATATAATGCAAGATGATAAATAAGATACAGCTTAGAATATAGGGCACCACATTGCAAGACATTACAGATAGTATCTCTGGCCTTTGCATAAGGGCTGAGAAAACAGTCAAGCTCCTCAATCTAATCCAGAGTGAGGAGATACTGCAAATGCTTAGGACCTCTCCATCTAGCTGAACGGCAACATGTCTTGATAGAGTTAATACCAGTCACAATGAACATGCTTATCTTCCCCGCGGAGATCTACAGAGATCTAAAGGATGATGAAGAGGGGGCAGCAGTGGAAGGGAGATTTCAGCACTGTAGCAAGAGTGACACATGAGGGACAATGGTGCCTCAAAGGACCATAGTCCAAAATTATCTGGCCAGAAGTGACATCCTAGGATCTGCTGAAGTGTTTCAAAGCCTTGATAAGGACTTCCAGCCTGCTCATCAGGTAGGTACCTTGGCCATATCAGTTACTGCTTCTGCAGGTGCCAGAGGAGTGACTGCTTGGGAGATGCAGAAGAGCTTTTGGGAGAAGCTGGGATCTTCAGCTAGACTCAAAAGCCAAGGGAGGTGTTTGTTTAATACAAGCAAATAGTAGGCATGCTGTTTCCCGAAAACTACAAGTCTGGAGTTGCCTGGGATCTGGGGATTTACACAGCGGCTTTCTTACCAGCAGCATTTGGAGTTAGATGGATCGTTCACTCCAGAACAACTTATTTATTGGCTCTTGCCATATTTCCTTCTTGTGCAATATCTGGCAAGATGCTGCTGTTTTCTGAGATTTATTTATTCTATCATTTTATTTTGCAATGAATTTCTTGCCTGCTGTGGATGTAGCACAAAGGAACGATTATTTGCAGTTCAAGATGGTTATAAACCAAAGACATAACTCCCATGGTGTCATTTCTATTTTCTTGAATGGATGAGGGTCACTTTTAGGACCTCTTTTGTCAGAATGAACACTTAAATAAGAGGGCTTTTTTTCAAAAAAATGTATTTCCCACAAGGGTTTATGCTAATGAAGACAGTGCATTTACAGAAATCTCTGAGAAAGAGCACTGTATCATTCCTACTTGTCTCATTTTTCTGGAGATCATCCAAGATTGCTCTAATGCTAGCGATGTTTCATTGCAGTCTTAGAAGGTCTTAGAAGCATCTCTAGAGGTTCTTCCACTTTCTTAACGGCACTTGGACCTAACTATCACTAATAAATATCACTAATAAAATCAGATATAATCTAGATGCCTGAGTGGCTCAGGTGATTTTGTCTAGGTCTTTAAGCTTTTCACTTAAATGCATCTAGTCCAAACTTGGGTTTGGATGACATCAACAGGAAGTCATTTACATCTCATAATACAGGAATGAAACTTTTGACATTTTATTGGATACTAATCACCTGTTGGGATGATAAAGAAGCCAAGGATGTAGTAGCAGCCGGGAATGAAATCTTACCTCATTTCCAGAGGGAAACCATGCCATATGTCAACATAAAGGCTTGAAGATGAACCAATACTAATGGAATAGCTTCAAATGGTGATGTTCTCTCCAGTGATACACTGGGGAATATTAGCCATAGGAATAACTAATATGAGTCCATGAGAGAAGCAAAGCAAGTTACCCCCAGTCCTCAGCACGAAGAGCTTTTCCCAATGCCTTAATTGGTAGGAAAGCAGCACAAAGTTTAGAAAATCTAAATGTCACCAAAGCCTCCACCCACCTACCCATTCTGCAGAACAATCTGTGCCTGTCCTATTCGTGGTGTTTCGTAGAGCTGCAAGGAGAGTGGTCTGCCTAATCCGTTAAACAAAAATGAGGAGAAAAGAAAAGCTTTGATAGGAGAGAGAGTTAACTTCTAGGGCTGCATAAGAAATAACAGAGTCGGATGTCATTGTGCTGCAGAAATGACCTACTTTCGTTTTATCTGGCTTATCTCTGTTTGCATTGGTTTATTGATGGCAGGAGATACCGCTAAGTGAGTGATGTTTCGGGAATATAAATGAACATCAAATACAGCCCTTCTGCCCATCAAACTCCGGCAGAGGCCGAGACCTGCACCTCTGCTCAGCTCCTGGCAATTAGCAGGCAGAAACAAAGCGAGGAGGTGCTGGGTTAGGAGACCTTGTCAGCGTTTGCTGCTGTGCTTTCTAATGAGAAGGGAGAAATTGGACGATGAACCTTGCAAGGAGGAGTGGGTTACATCCACAGAAAAAACAGGGATTCTGCCACAGTCCACGGCATTGCTTTGGCCATGGCCACCAGCACCATCACCAGCAAAGCCCAGGCAGTGTTGAGCTTACATGGTACAGGGCATGAGCTCATTAGGAAGTATGATGTGGGGAGAAGAAAGGAAATGTGTAGACTGAATTTGTAGACATAATACTCCTTCCCTCATTCCTAGATCACGTTTGTTGGTTTTAGGTATTACTACATAGTGAACTTTTTCTCTAGGTCACATGAATGTATGTGGATTGTAATACAGACACAAAATGTCCCGGCACTGAGTCTTGCTGGTGTCACAACTCCTGCTATCCTTCATACAGCCAAAACAAAAAGAGGTGATGTGACATATTCAGGATGAGAAGGGTGCTCTGCCCTCCCTTTTATCAGGTTTGAGAGTGGGTGATGAGACCTTTCATCATGAGATGATCCCAGAGCCGTCCCTGGGACAGCGTGACCAAAGTCTGTGATTAACACTCAGTCTCTCCAAGCAACTGAGGGAAGCAGCAGCACTTCTAGACTAACGGGTGTCACCTACCCCATCGTGACTGATCTGATAGTGAGGACCAAAAGCTGGAAGGGGAAAGTAGGAGATCCAGTCGAAGGGAAAATCTCCTCTGGTCTGTGCTCCTCCTTGAGTATCCTAGCAGGGCATCTAAAGGAGGCTGGAGATGTGCACAAGGTGCCCAAAAGTAACAAGTCTAGGACATGGATGCCTGTAGTAATAAGACTAGGATGTGTGTCCCATTAATCCTACTCAAAGAAAGGAAGGAGAGCTGGAACTCCTGCCTCCTCTCACCTCCTCTCCTCATAGCCAGCAAAAGGGAGATCACTTGGGTTTTAGAGGAGATGGGACAGGGTTCGTGATCACTCAAATGCCTCATTTTCTCCTCCCATCTCCTGGGCAGGAAGGGGCTTCTGCTACACCTGTATTTAATCAGCCTGCAGCAAGCTTGTTAATTGTCCACAAGGAAACACCGGTGCAGATGTGATGGGGAGCCCGGGCGCTGGCACCAAATGAGATTCTTGTTTACAAAACAGAAACCAAGATTTAATTACAGCCTCAATAAACGGTTATTAAAACCCTCTCCGCTTTGTTGTTTTTCCTCCCTCCATTGTCTCCCAGTCCGGCACATTATTGAATCATCAGCTCCTGTTGTTTTGTTCGTATGTGTTCACAAAAAGGAGCCAGTGTAGAAACTCAAAACATAGTTTGGACCTAAATAATACCTTTTCCCCAGTGCTACAGACATTGCCAGGCAGCAGACCTGCACCTAGACATCCCCCTTGACCAAATACCTGAAACAGGGGGCTAGAAGTTCTCATTATCTTATCGCCACAATGAATGAAAGAAAAGACACAAGAATGGGTGCTTTCCTTCTCCTATCTTCCTGCAACACCCCTATCCCAGCACAGCACCCCTCCTTCCATCCTGCCCTCCAAAGGGTCCATCCGAGCTGTACTTAAGGGATAATTCAAATCTGGTCCATGTCTAGCTTCTCTACCGAACCAGTATTCACTAGCACACTGCCTTAGCCCTGGGCATACATGAGAAATGTTAATCAGATGTTTCCCCCTCCTTCTCCTTCCTGCCAGTTTTAATCCCTCTCTCAGGATCCCCATAGGTCTGACATAAGCACCCCAGGCCTGCTCACATATACCGGTGCTATCTCCGTCTCCATCGGTGAGGAACCAGCCAGTGCCTAAGCTCCCCTGCTGCCTGCTGCGTTTTCATAGCTGATTCCATCTCCTTCCAGCATAATCCCTACTTGTAATTACAAATACCAGCTTGGAGGAGGGGGGAAGCACAGGGGACATCTGCAGAGATAGCTGCCCTGCTTGCTGACCGGAGCAACCAGAAACGGCTCCAAATATTTGCCAGGTCCAATTCACCATCTCAGAGGGGCCCAAAAGGGTATATTTTCATGATCCTTTAGCTCCCAGCCTGTCAAAAGTGATCTCCCTGCACTGGCCTCAAGCACAGAGGTGATTCCCTGGATGAACGCAAGGGAAAACATGTGCACTGGTCAGGAGTTGAGATGAGTCATGAGGGAGGCAAGGAGAACTAAATTCAAGTAGAATTGCCTTCCAGAGATCAATTTCTAATACAGAAGTGCTCCCAGGCAGTGTTGGAGTTGAAAAAGTCTTGCTGAATAAAACCAGCTGAGAAAAATCTTGGCTGTGTGGCTAGAACAAGGACTTGGCCTGGAAAGGGGCTGGCCACTGAAAACTTAGATTTTAAGTTTGTCAGAAATATTCTAATAGGATACTCTAATTCTCTGAAGCCCAATGTTGAGTCTCCTTCCAGGGGAGGATCTTTCTCCCACTATCTAAGGCAACTCCAAAATGTTGACCCCAAAGGGCCTGACAGTTGTAAAACCACCCACCATATGGTTGCCCAGCTCAGTATCCTGAAAGACCATGATGAGCCCAGTTCTCTTCCAGGTTGCATGGAAAGACACCAGGACCATTCTTCTATCACACAACCTCCATACACATTCTGCTCTGCAAAATGATCTCTTCTATGACAGATCATCCTCCAAGAGGAGGAGTGAGATTCATGTGATGAGATACGTGTAGATACCAGTGTCTGAGCGAAGGTTTGTCTGTGATAAGAACAACACTGGGCCCCAGTACAGTACCTACCACAGTACTCAATGTCCATGCAATTTTGTTCCTAACAAGCATTCTGGCACAGATGAAAGGCTCCTTACACAGGCAAAAGGCACCATTAGCACTCTCACAAAAAACACAAGGCATGAATCAGATTGATCCATTTGCTGTCCACGCTGAAGGCTGGTCTCTGGCCCATTTTATCTACCAGTGCAAACACAACCCTTGATCCCCTTGCCATCAGCGGATAGTTTGCCTGGGCAGCGTGCAGAATTTACAGTGCGCGTCGTCTCATCCTAGAGCAAACACCTACGTCCAGTGACTCACACCCTAAATCCTGCTGGCAGCGTTAATTAGATCTCCACTATCTACCGTGCGAGCACAGTTCCTAGGACAAACACGCTGTCGATACTCAAAGAGATAAATTCCACTGTGGGCCAAAGCGGCGCTGCAAAGTCAGGTGTTCCCAGCACATCACAGCTGGTCTGTGGTCCTTAACCCCAAGGGGATAAGGAGGCATCGAGGGATATTGCAGTGACAATCCTCTAACTACATACGGGCAGAGAGAGCGCCATTTCCATCACTTGTGCATGGCTCTTGGAGATGACTCTACACTGGCACTTCCTCTCTTTGCAAGGATCTCCCTTCCCTTCCATTCTTTCATCTCGTTCCCTCCCCATTGGCCTCTCCAGCCCCTCAAATTATATTTTTCCCCATCTATGCTGGAAGAAAATTCCTCTTGATTTTGGATCTGTCTCCCTGTAAGATGACAGCAGCACTCTGAGCAGTCACTGAGGATGTTTCCCAAGCCCACATCTCCTTTCCCCATCCCTTTCTCCAAAAGTTCCAGGCCTTTATCACACTCTTTTCCGTCCAACTACTTATTGTGCAATATCTCATTACCATTCCTCCCAGGACACCTTTAATAAAAGCCTATGCTTGCATATTAAATATTAAATTTATAAGATGTATAATCCTTCTAATTAAGTTGAATTTAATCTAGAGCTCTAAATTAGACAGAAAGGAGTGGAAAAAAAAAATAAGAAGAGGAAGAAAAAAAGAAAAGAAAAAAAGAAAAGCCCAGCATATCTGTATGCACCGTCCATGCTGCAGTTTCATTGCGAGCAAGGACCGAGCGTGTGGCCACCACAGGGATCAGAGAGGGACACAGATTCACACAGGCCTTTGAAGATTCATTTCATGCCTCTCACATGCAGCACAGCCAGGGGCAAGATGTCCAGGGATCACAGCCCCGTCCTGGAGGTTAACAGACCTCATTCCCCTCTCTGCTCTATTGCAGAGTCCCTGCTTGAGCTTGAACGTATCAGCAAGACCCAGGTGCACAAAGAGGCATTGGAACTGGGTCTTATTTGAGGCAGGATTTAGCAGCCTTATGGAAAAAAAAGGCTCCTGGAATGGGGTTTAGGGGAATTTAGGTCCACCTGACATCCCAGCCCCTGGGTTTTTTCTGCAGGTTGGCTTCCTATTAAAAAAATAGCAGCAAATCCACTGCAAATGGTTGCATCTTGTATTGAGGGGGTCATGGCTGCACTGCCTACACACAGGGGTAGTATCTGCTGCAGTGTTTCACCATGAAAGCCTCTGCAACCCCAGGTCCCACGGTGATAAGCGAGAGGCAGACAAATAATCCACCAGGCCACTCTACCTGTGTTGCTGTTCATGGGGAATAAAAGAAATCAGCTTTTCTGATCTGTGGGCTGCAACAGCCCAGTGTAACTGCAAAGGATGCACAACATGAAAAGCAACAGGAAGATACCTAGATCCTTCAGCAACAAAAAAAACCAACTCTTGCTCCTTGTCAATAGTACGTATTTCTGATATCCAGAGAATTGAGCTAGTCTGTGCAAACTGGTATTGGAGAATGATGTTATTACAAATAATAACTGAACTTTCTACTTTACTAACCACATAGCCATCCACAATCCTTTGCTGAAATACACTCTTCATGTCTTTAGCAAGTTTCTTGCATGCATTCCATAGCCTTTGGCCAGAAAAATATTATAATACAAAACATTAAAATATTATAATACAAAAATAATATAATAAAAACAAAAATAAGTTTTTCATCACTCCTGGACAGAAGTTACAGTCTGAGGGTGCTTTTGTGTTGTCGGTTTTTATAAGTTGGCTATGTCAGTATCAGCAAAAGCAGTTTTAAGAAGGTGGTGATTCTGCTTCTTTTAATTTACTCTGTAGCACCTTTTTTTTTTCCCTCTGGTCCCATGTGCAGATTTCACACATTTTTGCCCTTATAATTCAAGTGAAACTGGTCTCACATCTGTCTCTAGTGGACAGATGTGTATATCAAAAGCAGTCTATACTCTTCAGGAAGGCTATTCAAGGAGGTTGATCAAAAGACTCCACCTTTGGGAACCTCAGATGGGACTTGTTGAGGGCAAGGGAAAGGAAATGCCTTTCAAATTGGGCAGTGCAATGGGAGGAACAGGTTGTAGGTGTCCACCAGCACAGCTGAAGCAAGTCTCCTGAAGGGTCTCCTTAAGACCTGAAATAAAACTCCTCATGGAAGCACCACAGGAAGAAAGGTTCACTGTGATGTCTCCAGCACATCTGGAATTGAGCTTCCAAGGGATGCCCCCAGCACATCTGGAGGAGAACGTCACCCAAAAGCTTTCAGCATTTCAGGAAGAGAAGATCATCATGATGCTCCCAGCCTATCTGGAAGCATTTAAGGCAAATCCCACTAGGACACAATGACACATCTGGAAAGACATTTTAGCAAGATGCTCTGAGCCCATCTGGCAGCACTGGAGGAGTTAAACAGCAAAATAACTTGAGTACTGAGAAATAGGGGAACGAATTAGCTCTCACCATTGCTTAATGTTCCTTCCTCCCTGTCGGGTCAACAAAGCCCACAGCCCACAGAGCCAGAGAAACCTCTCTTCATGTTGATTATATTCCACCCAAGTTGTGCTGATGCCTTTCCTCTGCTGGTAGTATCCCCTTGCAGGGCCAAAAGAAAATAACACTCTTACTGGCATTTTCTTCAAAGACCATATAGTATGCATTGCTTTTCACAGGGAATTGGATTTTCAAATTCGCAGGCTCTAAAGGTCAAGGATAACAGGCTATCAGCATTTAATATGCATTCCAGGGGGAAAAAAACTATAAAATTGGAAATAAAGGCTGCATGAAAATTCATTTCCAAAAACTCAGATCAAAACATTTCTCCTTCCTCCCTATGAATTGGCATCTGCTCTTTGCTCCTGTATCTGAAACATATTAAAAGTCTCCTGCGAGCAACATGGCTAAGTCAACAACTGTAGCATTGATTCCTGACACACAAACCTGAAGGTGATACAGAGAGAAAGGGGATAGGAACCCAGGCTTTTGTACAGCACCAAAATAACAGCAATAACAATAAAAATCATTGGTCTAACGTTGCCTTTTGTGACCTCTGTGTGTGTGTCTATGTATATGTATGCCTGTTTGAGTTGCTCAAGTGAGTTAGGATGCTGGAAGAGAAAGGAGCTTTTCATCATGGATTTCAAACAACTCTGTGCAGCAACAGTGATTGCAGGGAGCAAAACAAAAAGGAAAAAAAAAAAAGAGAATGTGAAACCCTAAAGTTGAATGTGTTCTCATTACATTCATGGCATTTACTCTCAGGAAGGACTACTAGCTAGTTTGAGTACTGTTGTAATATCAGGATATAAACCAGAATATAAATCAGGCAAAGAGTTTTGCCCAAAGTCACATATTCTAATCACAGTGCCCAATTATGAAATGGCTTTCTACTTCTGTAGGATCCAGAGTTAACATCCCAGCAACTTCCTTATCATTTTACAGGCTTCCAACATCAACCTAACTTCTGTCCTGACAGGATAAATTATGATCTCTTAGTGTCCACTAGTCTCATCTAATTCCAGGATTTAGCAAGAGTCCAAGCTAAAACAGTCATCTAGACCCTCTGGATAGTTGATGGATAGACACAGGCACCTCCAGAGAGTTATCTGGAACAGGTGGGATAAAATCTTCCAGGGAAGCACATTTCTTTACCAAAAATGCCCTGGTATCTCCAAAGAGGCTAGAAAATAAGCTCAAAATAGACATTCTGCTTTTTGACATATGAGAGTGTCCTGCCCTACAACAGTTGTCCAAGTCCTTCTCTCTGAAGCACGGTTACTTTCACCAAAACAACCAGCCTCAGAGCCTTTCCATCAAGACCCACAGCAACAGGTTCCTCCCAGATGACCTCATCCCCTTGAACGTGAGAGCAGAGACAGAGACTTTCATTTATTGAAATAAACAAAAAAACTAAAATAAGGAAAGTCCGCACCCTTTTTACAATCCTTTTGGCAAATATGGAACTCTTCATTCACAGATATCAAAATGCTTTATCAAAGGATGTCATAGGTTATCATGAATTGAAGCAGAATAAGGCATGGGAAAGGGAAGTCCAAAGCCTCGTAATTCCCAGCTCCCAGCCTTATCCACCATGCCATCATCCTGTAAAGCACCGAACTCAAGGAGAGTCCACTGTCCTTGGAAATCCACCTGGAAATGCTTGGAAATGCACTTAAAGGAAAATGCACTTAAATAGCACAGCTACCCGTGGCAGCTAAATGGTAGCTAATTAAACTGCTAAATGACTCACTATTCTTCACCCACCACTGCGGGCTTGGAGGTGTCTTATACCATGAAGAACAAGACTACTCCAGACACAGTGGACCACACAAATGTCCTGCGTTGAGGTCCTGGAGAAGACCAGATCCTGAGGTCCTTTCAAGCTTTCAGAATAAAACTGTCCCCAAAACCTTACCTGGAGTTCACCCATAATGAGAAGATCAGGAAATCTAGTACTGCTCCACATCGTTATCACAAGTCCTTAGTCTAACCTTTCACCAGAACTTGGATCTGTGCAAACTCCTTCTCATGTGCATTTTCCTGCTTCAATCCATAGCATTTTCTGTGTTCTGCTTACTCATTCACTCCTCCAAACAGCTTTAGCAAATCTTTCATCTGGTATCAGCATGTGTCCTTTCCTCTTCTATGGCCATAGGAAAGGGAGAGACATGTTTTTTTTACCACCTCATTGACTGTTTTTTTTTTTTTTTTTTTTTTTTTGTCACCTCATTGCTTTTGGAAATGGCTAAACTCATGAAGGAGAAATGAGTCTCATAAAGTAGGCAACAACAAGATAGGCAGAAATATTGAAGAGAGAATTTTGAGCTTGAACACTCAGAGAAATTCCGTCAGTAGCCTAAGTGGAAATGTGCTTTGGGAGATATAAACACGAACATCTCAGAGAAGTCACTGGCCCACAATATTTCACAGCAAGGGTGATTGGTGCAGGAGTCTGCTCTACAGATGCAGCACATACAACTGTAGAGCAGACGATAGTGCAGAGAGACAAGGATGATCAGGTAGATGGGCTGTGAGAGAAGGATTGGGTTTGTTCAGTCTAGAAAATAGAAAACAGAGGAGGACATGAGGATATTTTGCAGTGTAGGAAGTTAGGAGGAGAACAATTTTGTCTGGTTGTATCTGAGAATCCAGATTTCTGGAGATTAAATTGCTTCATGGATTGTGTAGTTAAAGAATTGGGAAAACTGTCCTCATGGCCAGGCTATGAAACACCAGAGGAGGCTCTTGGGAAGACAACAGGATCTTTTGTAAGTAGCACATCTGCTAACATCTGCTCAACCATCAATATTAACTCGGTAAGTCCTACTTCACATATGCAGTGAATCACATGGAGTCACTGCCATCTATCCAGGTTTTCTGGGTATCTTCCATATTCTGCTTTTCCTGGACTACTGGATAACCAGAAAACTGAAAGGCTATCCAGAATAGCAAAGCATCCCAAAGAGCAGTATCTTTTGCCACATTAGTGGAGTCCATAGATCAGTTGGGAATTTCTCTGGTAGATAGGTACTGCTAAAACAGGAGAAGGTCTTTTCCTGACCTGTGTTATCTAGACCCTCTAGTTTGTTAAGGTTACTCCAAGGACCCTGTATATGAACTAAAAATCTCAACCCCTTCCTACTACTGCGTCCAGCTTTGTTTCTGTTCTACTCCTGCCATCCCTTGGGGGCTGAGTAAACTATAGTGTGCAAAAATGTGACATAGTGTAAAACTTTGGACCTCACGGACACGTCACCCAACTCACTGCAGCCTCAAGAAATGGCTGGTTGCAAAGATGGGACCAGAAAGATTTCGAACAGGGACAAACACATGCTCAGCCTTGAGGCATCCACTCCGATATGGAGCTACATGTCCTTGGTGACAAGAGGTGGCAAGGTCTGGAAGAGCCCAGGGAGATCCAAAGTCATGTCTACAGCAGACTGCCTTGGGTAACAGCTTTATGGTAAAGGCACCTACCTTGCCCTCTGGACCTCAGCTCCCTCCTTGTGCGATAGGAAGATGACCCTTTTCTCCTCTCCTTCTCTTTGCCTGCACAGTTCGTGAACTCTTCAGGTGGGAAACACTTCCTGCTGCTTTTGGCATGCCAGGTGCCTCATTTCAGTTTTGCCTGAAACCCTAAAGCGCTGCTATAGTCTTTACTGTTATTGTTATTACCATGTGCAAATGGTTTGGCGAGGGAAAGGGTTTAACCCTTCCATTTCTTTCTGAAAGCCAGGCACCTTTAGTGGAACATGGCAGGATTTATGTTGGAAAGTGATGAGAGCAGAAGATCGTGGTCATTGCAGATGAATGGTGGCTACGTAGGCAAGGGACGATGGCTCTGCGAGGATGAGGGTCAGGACTCCGTGTCCTGCCTACAGCAAGAGCATCCACACAGCTCCCAGCCTCGTGCTTCTTATCTGCCCTGAGACTAACATTCCCTAAACAGGAACAAGAGGGATGTGGAACTTCTACAGAGGGTCCGGCATAGAGCAACAAAGATGATTAAGGGACTGGAACATTTATTGTATGAGGAAAGACTAAGTGAGGGGGGCCTGTTTAGCCTGGAGAAGACTGAGAGGAGATGTGATCAATATGTACAAATATCTGAGGATGTAGGGAGGACGGGGCCAAACTCTGCTGGGTGGTGGTCAGTGGCAGGACAAGGGGTCCTGGGTCCAAGCTGAAGCCCAGGCAGCTCCATGTCCATGTGAGGAAGAACTTGTTTGGGGTGAGGGTGCCCGAGCCCTGGCCCAGGCTGCCCAGAGAGGCTGTGGAGGCTCCTGCTCTGGAGATCTTGCCAAGCCGCCTGGATGCCCCCCTGTGCCCCGTGCTCTGGGTGTCCCTGCTGGAGCAGGGGTTGGACTGGGTGATCCCTAGAGACCCCTTCCGACCTAAAGCATTCTTGGATTCTGTGAACAAGGCCACAGGAATCAGCTGTCACCTAGACATACTCATGCTCATTCTGCTTTATACAACCCAGATACTGTCCAGATCCCATTCTTCAATCCTGCTTCCCAGAACCAATTCCTATCAAACTAAGGAGGGAGGACACCAAGCACTCACTATTGCACTGCACTGCACGTCTCTAAACATGTAAATCTGGAATATCTCACCTCCAACCTCAGCACTGTCCCTGCCTTTGGAGGGAGCACGGATCCTGCCACCCCCTGCTCTGTCCTGGCTCCACTGCTGCACAAGGCAAGGGTCAGAGCCACTCTCCATGCAGCCTTCAGGAAGGCGATGCAGTGCGGTGCAGAGGTCTGATTTTCTGGATGAAACAGAGAATGCAGCAGTAAGAAAAGAGAAGAGGTGTTTCTTTTTTCTCCTTTTTTTTTTTTCCTCAGGCAAATAGGGTTGTTTTCACTTGCTTTTTTATCTTTTTTTTTTTTTCCCTGAGCAATAGCACAGCCACCGCCTGCATACTAAGCACCCTGCAGCACTTTAATTATCCTAGCAGCTCACGCAGCCCCTGCCTTTGCTGATGACTGGAGGGAACCACTGGGAAGGCAGACAGGGATTAGAGGAAGGATATGGGCATTGGGAATGGGAGGCATCATCCAGCTCACCTGGCCAAGCCAAAATCCCTCAGCTATGGCACGTGAAGGGCTGAAGGGCAGGACTTCATGATGGAAGTGGGAGAAACTTACCCCGAATTTACCCCGATCTTCCTGCATGATAGAATTGGAGGCCTCGATTGCTCTCTGTGGGGTTTCGAGTTTCCCGTGGCACAAAGCAGATACTTATCTGTTGTATAAAACTGTGATTGATGGCAGGCAGTGAAGCCTCTCTGTTGGAGTTATGGATCCCACCACCCATGCACCTACATGGAGGCTCTTGCATGCTGAGTGCTGGGATAAGAGGATCCAGAGCATCTAAGCTAAGCAGTGGAGCTTCAGTTTTTGACAGGCTGCTCCATGAGCTGTCCTATGCCATTAAAGTGTCTGTTTTCAGGTTCACCATGGACCTCCAAAACACCCAATGGCACATAGAACACACGGAATATCTGGCCTCATCAGTTGACAGAGGGAAAAAAAAGTAACATGGGGCTATGTTGTTCCCTCTAAGCTCTTACCCAGCAAAGGCAACCTGGATCTCCACAATGACTGTTTCACATTTAATCAACCTTGGTTCCTTAAGCTTTAATTAAGGCCATACTGAGGTCTCAGAGGATGCTTGCCGAAAGTCACCTCAGAAAAGACCTAATGAATTTCCAGCTTCAAACAAAATAAGGGCTGAGGGAACTCAGACCTGAAATCCCACCAGATTTAAATGAAAGGACTAGACAAGGGAATCCTTTTTCTAATTATTATAGGTGTCTGCCAGAGAACATCAAGTCCTGTCAGCAACAAGAGCATGGCCACAGTCCAGTTCTGCGATGGATGCCTTCAAAATGAAGAGAGACCCTGGCAGAGGCAAACTCAAACACAGCAGATAAAATACTCAGTGGAATAGGGGGATAATTCAAGGCTAGACAGGACCTTTCAGACCAATCTAATTTGAGCTCCTACTCTGCCTACAGCAGGAAATCCTAGTCAGTGCTTCTTACATAAAGCATGTAAAACTTTCTCCTTTCACAAGTTATACCAGGAGTAAGATTCTTTGAAAGAGGTACCCTTATTTCTACCCTAAATATGTCTAGTTCCATCTTTCATGAAGAAGAAAGTTTGCTCCAATGATTAGATGGAAGAGAGGCATGAACAAGCGGCTCTAGTGTTGTGCCATCTTCATTTTGTCTATTCAAAACTTCCCCAAACTCTGCACAATCTGCAGCTTTGGTGATGACAGAGCAAGAAGAGACCTTGAAATGTGCAACCCAATGGCCATCCAGTCCCAAGCCTGCCTGGGCTGTTCCAAACTGATGTGCATCTAACCTGCTCTGAGAAACTTCCAGTTCCTCCCATCCAGATTATCCCAGGTCTTCACTTGTTATTTGAACATTCTTTGATTTTAATGTAGAACTTCAAGTCCTACTTCTTGAAGAAGAGTATATTTATTTCCTCACCATGTTAGCTAGCTTGGCACACATTCAAAGGTAGGGTGACGTCTCTGCAATGGATAAAGCAATCCTACCTCCTACCACATTGTCTCAGATAGAGAGCCCTCAGATCGCTCTCTTTTTCTTAAAAGAAAGGATTCTTTCTCATAAGTCCATATGGACAATATAACTAAGCTGAGGTCTTTCCATTGCTGCAATAAGCAGAAGAATTTCACTGAGACAAGTTGGCCCTAATAAAGCTGTTGTAGTAAATCTTCCCTCCTTCCATCAGAAGGTTCTGCCTCCATCTAAAATGTCTCTAACAATTTATATGCCAAAGAGATGCAAGTTGTCATCTTTGTATCCAGACTTCCATGCTGCATCCAAGCTGGTGTTTGTTATATCGGCAACAGCAATGTACTGCAATCCCAATAAACATAAAACAGACTGTTTTTTCTTTTCTTTCTTCCTTTTTTTCACTTTCTTCATTTTCCATAAAAGCAATAAGCCCTGAGTAATTTCAACATCACCATTGGCTTTATTGGTTAATCAAAAGCCTATTTTTTCTTTCTAAACCTAAGCCAAGCTCTTAACTTCACATTTAATGGGCGGATATTTTCTCCAAATGCTCCTTTATTCATTTTCATAAGCTAAATATGCTATGGGTAGTGCTGCATTTTTTTTTCTTGTTGAAGTGGGCTCTTCATCTACCACCTATAGGTTCAAGCTGATTTAAACTCTTCTTTTTCAGGATGCAGAATCAGATTATCCTTAAGTGGGATACATCCCAGATCTGCCTTGGGATTTTCTCCTTTCTGGTTGTCACTGGGCTTTTTTACGCAGGTGCATATTAGAATATGGACAATGATGTGTATGTCTATAAATCTATTTATTTATTTATTTTCTGTCCAAGCCCCAGTGAGTATCCATCGCAGCTTGGATCTGCAGAGTCCTCACACTGTCAAGTTCTATCCTTCTTGGCAAGGAATGGAAACATAAAATGACTGGTCTTCCACTATACCAGGGTGCTGGGTTCATGGCAGAGCATTTTGGAAAGAAATAGGAAGAAAATGTCTAGGAAATACCAGGGAACAGCTCTTCTGTCTCCCAGAGAAGTACAGGGTCCTTCTGCAGACAGGTGCTAAACATCAGCTTGTTTGCACCTTCATAAATACTTTCCCAATTCTGCTACATCTGAGACCACCCAACATTCAAAATAGAGAAGAGAGTGGCAAGGGTGAGTTCTCCTACATAATTGCTTAAGGAAAGACACAAAACCTTCCTAGCAGGATATTTTTTATCCCAGTTTGTGCTGAGCATGGAGTTATCAGAAAAAAAAAAAAAAAAAAGTGATGGGCTAAAATGTCTCCTTACAATTGCATGTGCTTGGCCCTTGTGCAGCTCCTTATACCAGTTCTTTTTGCTCTGTTCTCCCACTGTCCAGCCAAAGCCACCCACACTTCCATCTGTGCATGTAAGAAAATATCGCTCTCATGCAAACAAAACTTGTTTAGTTCATGACTATTCAGCAAGAGAAATCGTCTTCATCATCCCAATGATACAGAGACCAGTGTCACTGCCCTGCTGTCTGGATAGAAGGTGTCAGATGCCAAATCCTTGTCTAGATTGATCTGGTTAAGCCAAATTTGGGGAAATCTATGCTGTAAATTATCCAATTCAGGCCTCAGGCTTTCAACGGGAAGCAACAGGAGGAATGTCAGCTCTTCGAGTGGCTTTTGGGAAGCCAAGGCACATCTCCTACAGAGAAGAAAAAAAAAAAAGGCACTTCAGAGATTTTTTTTTCCACTTTCAGCCTAGACTATATAATTTTTTAATCTCCCATACTCTTTTATTCTGAGCTCATTTCTGGCTTGGTTGTCAATCCCTTTCGCTACGATATCCCTCATCTTCAGGGACAGTGTAGCAGTCCCTCTGCCTGCGAAAGGGCCTTCAGATCTGGGATCACAAAGCATTAATTATGGATCGGCAGTATCAACTCTGTGCCACTTGCCACATTTACAAGCTGCAGAAATCAATGGAGAGTTTGTGACAACTGCTGGCTGTGATTGAAGGCTTCTCAGCAAGAAGGAGTCAGGAAACCTCTGTGTGTCTTTTGGGAGAGAAGTCTTAGGAATGGAAGTTATTTGGAAAATATTATTTGGAATAATGGACTAAAATAATAAAATAATAGAATAAAACAATAAATAATGGAATGAAACATTATTTGGAGGGGAAGGTATGGCTTTCTCACATCCAACTCACACCCAACTTCATGCACATGCCACACAGTTATGGAACTGTCTTTGCAAGGTAAAATAAGCCCTGGAGCTTAACCCCAAGCAGCTGGAACATCATTCTGGACAAGTAAAGGTAACTTTTCACAAGTCAAGCAGATCCAAACTAATATAATAATAACACCACCTTTTTGACCTTGGCCCTTCCACATTTGCAGTACTTCACTACTGCATGTCTCGGTGCACTGGTTCAACTCTCTAAATAGTCAGAAAAATAAACCCATGCTAATGACTTGGGCTGGTTCAAGCATCCACTTGGACAGGTCCAGCACCCACACCAGTTGAGAGGGAAGTAAATCTATGTGCATATTTTCTTGAGGGATTTTTGCTTGAATGCAGCTCTGTCTTTGCACTGCTTAGAGTCCTTGATCAATCCTTCCTGCTTTAAGTGTTGTCCAAACCTTTATCAAATTCCAGCCCCTGCTTTCTTCCTTCAGGTGTCCAAGGGAGTTCACAGGCTTCAGATAAAAACTGTGAAAGTCTTTGCAACTTGTGCATGGCAGAGCAGGAATCTGATGGCAGAGGCAGGGCCAGAGAACAAGTTTTCTTGGTCTCCAGCATCCTCTTCCTCCCTGTTACCTCACATGTGGACAGATACCTTGTCCTGGTCCTCAAAGACACAGAAGCTAAGGACTTTCTGCTTAGCAGACTGAGATGAAGAGGGAATTCTTGACCATGACACTGGCATCCTTCATGAACCCGTCATGGACTGCTGTCCTGGCCAACCAGACAGTGCAGGAGCCCAGGGGAAGGTGACACACTGTGGTGTGGTCCATACTGCTTCCCAAAAGAGAACGGCTATCAATGTGCACCGCAGAACATATAAACCTTTGATGTACCAAGGTTGGACCCAAGATACGGTGTGTTGCTGCCCTCTCCTGCTCAAAGGAGGCACCCACCTTTCTCCTCATCAAAGCAAGGGTGCAGGTGATGTCAGTCCCCAGGCATCTTTCTCCCTTAGATGCAGAGTTTCCAGGTCTGACATTTCTCCATGGCTTCTCTCTCGTGGCCTTATGCTTTGCAACAGTCAAGCACAGACACTGGGGGCCAGGAGACAGTGCATTTCTTGAAAAAAAAATGTTTTTGGTGGAGTCTTTGCTTGAACTAGGAACTAGGAAGCATCTTCTGGCCAGTGCTTGCCTTCTCCTTGCCTCAGCTTTGTAGTGCAGTCCTTGGGACATATTCAGTTGTCTACTGAGCATTTCCAGCCAGTAATTGTGCACCAGAGGGTTTGCTCAAGATCTTTGAGGAAGAGGCTGAATTCTCTTTTTTTTTTTTTTTTTTTTTTTTTTTTTTTGTGTTTTTTGTTGGAGTTGGAGAAGGGGGGAGCCCCCACCTCGTTATTTTATGTGCTGTGCTGTGGCACGTTGCTGCCATCATGAGCTCAGCAGGAGAGGTTGTGTGCAGGGAGCAGATGCATCAAAATACCTGTGCAAAGGTGTTAAGTCATTTATAGGAGCAAGTGGTGGTCAGTACTTCATTCATGGGGCCTTACTGAAGGAAGGACAGAGAGATAGAAAGAACCAAACTCCTTTTTACCATAAATAAAGCAGTGCAGAGGAAGATTTGAAGATCATCTGTGCCTCTCTGTCCCTCTAATGCAGGCATAGACTTGTTTAAAATATTCCCTGATTTGTTTAAAATATTCCAAGAAGCAAGAGGACCGACCCTCAGACCAATAGGAGCCTCTAGGTAGGCAGTCTTCTGGGTATCCCACCTTCCCACCAAACAGTTTGCTTTTTTCCTTAGGAAGAGGGAAATCTTTACGAGGAGGTACCCTCACAGACCTGGATGCTGTGCCCTTGCTCTGTCCTCTTTCATTCTCTCTAATCTCATCCATAAACCCATTCCTCCAGACCATCCACACGTATTTGTTTCTCTTCTCCAAAGGTTTTTCATCCGAGGACTGTGCCTGGAATGGAGCGTGATGATCCGGGCCATGTAAAGCCCAATCCAGCATATCTGAAAGAGCATTATCATGAATTCTGCTGTTTCAGAAGACCTTGCCTGCAATGCCTTGTCTGCAAGGGTGAGCTGAAAAGGAAAGCAAAATGGCCTGGAGTCTTTGTTTCCCCTTTCTATAACATAAAAAACTCACTGTTTCCAAATCTGAGGGCTTTTTTCTTTTTTTTCTTTCTTTTTTCTGTCATCTTCCAGAAAAGCAGGATGGTTCCATGAATTTGCCTTGAAGTTTGCATAGCCCTTAATGCTAGGAGCCAGTATGCTGGATTTCTAACAACAGTGCTTTTCTTTCCAAATTAAACCATGACAAAAAAAAAAAAAAAAAAAAAAAAAAAAAAAAAAAAACCTGCATCCCTCAGTATTAGTCACTTCATATTTCTTGGTGTTTGAAGTCATGGCCCCATCATTTTTCTGATCACCCGTGTTGTTATCTTCCAGGAATATGAGACACATGCAAACGAGGCAGAAGGAATCAAAATTATTTTGAAAGTGAAAGACAAATAGGGAAAAAATCATAACCTTTCACATCAGTCTATGTGAGAAAGCTGCAAAAGGGAGTAAATTCAGTTCTGCCTCTCCTCTAGAAACGGCCCTTAAACAAGCACTACCTGTACTGATTTACCTGGGAATACCAATTAAACACACTGATTTGCTGTTTGCTTATTAATCCAATTACTTCATTAGACAGAAGGATTTTAGTGCGGGAGCCTTGGGAGGTTCAATAGAGATAAGCCTGGCAAAGCCCTGCTATGGTAATGACACACATCATGTGTTTAGCAGAAAGCTGCTGCACAAAAGCCCCTCTCCAAGACCAGATGCCGATGCTGGTGGCAAAACGAGTCTGGTATCACCTCGCTACCCTGCAAGGAAGTGAGTGTTTCTGGCTGAGCTCCAGAAGTGGGGACTACTCTCTTAAATACTCCCTATTTTCTTAATAGAGAGCAACAGGTAAAACTCATTCCAGGTTCTTAGCAGAACATAATTCCCTAGAGGGCTTGATCTTAAAGACAGTGCAATCAGTCCACAGGACCGATGGCTTTTGTGTCTTTGAGTCATCTCTCAGTTTCCCTGTATTTTTTGCGAAATTTCTAGCTCTTCTGGTCATGGAAAAAAGTCTGGAAATCCAAAAACATGGTCCACATTCAGGGCATGAGACAGCAATGCCTGTGAAAGTCAACCTGGGCAGCTGTTTAGCGCAAGCAGCCAATTTTTCACTCTTGCCTGCACTTTCATAGAGTGTTTGGTCTGTCTCGACAGAGCTTTTATTGCTGAGATGGTTACTTCAGCCTTGTCTCAATTTGCTTTTAGACTAACAAGCAATGTAGCTGCAAATTAAAAAGATGGAAAACAACAATAACCGAAGCTCTGCCTTTCTCCCCGTCCCTCCTCCCCTCAAAGGAGATGCTGAAGGATGGAAAAGTGAGTCATTTGAAGATCACTCTAGGTCACAACGACCTGTTCCTATAAACTGCTGGCTCCTAGCACTGATTGCAGTGCTAGGCTGGGACATAGATTTAAATCCCTTCTCAGATACAGCATCTTTTGCATCTATTACTTATGCAACTCCAGAGGATTGCTTTATTTTCTACAAAATGGGTACATCATCTCCCTCTTTTCTCATTGTGTCATCTGTTTAGATTATCAATCCTTTGGGGAAGATATTGCCTTTCTGGGAAAAGTACAGAGCCAGACTACACCCATCAGTACACTAGACCATAAAACACTGCTGCAAGGAAGAGTAACAATTAAAAAACAATATTCATTGCATGACCCAGCATTCCTTGGCCCCCATGAAAATTCCTTAAAATTTTGGCCGAAGGAGATTTCACTTTTTGGCATCAACCTGAGGCCGTGATCACGATGTTTGCAATTGAGATGACCTAATTATGTGCAGGAAGCTATCTGTAGAAAAAAGGTTTGTTTCTGCAGGATCACAACTGCTATAACTAAGGGAAGAACATGTCACACACAATCCATTCTTTGAGTTGGAAACAAAACAGATGAACTCGAGCAAAGAACTGATTGGGATCAGTTCTAGTAGAAACGGGACAGCCTTAGAACATGAAAATCCTGAGGTCAAAACAACTTTCCACCGCTCAGAGCCAAGGGAAGATGGACAAGCCAAACATGCACATGCTTTGGTCAATGATGACTAAGGGAACGACACGACGGCGTCGGAGCATGTGACGGGCGTGAGCTGGACGGAGGAAGTGAAACTACTTGGGAAAACACGAGAGGGGTTAACAGGTTAATACATAACAGCGTGGAGGAAAAATATTAGGCGGCTGGGAAAAGCTCCCCAAACAGCCACTTGAATAAGCGACTGTTTTCAAAGGGAAACGCTGGAAGCAGCTGTTCCTGGAGATATTTTCACTTTTGGTGAGGCCAAATGCTATGAGACATACTGAAGGGAATGTTAGGATTAGTGGAGAGGGCCAGGTCTTTCCCATGTGTTATTTCTCTGCTTTGCTCCTCTCCTACTAATGTTTTCTCCCTTGCCTTGGCACTAAATGTGCAAACATAGCAGACATCCAGCTTTGCAGAGAAATGACTCCAAGAAGTTGTGTCTGAAAAACCTTCGTGGGCCTTTAGAAGTGCTGTTTTCAGAGCTGAGGGTGGGTGTCTTGGGTCAATTGTAACTCAGGGTCTGAGCAGAGGCTGCTGTTAAACCAACATAGGGATATGGTGCAATGTGAGCAACAGGTCAACCACTTGCACAGAAGGTTTCTGTGGGGTTTGCCTGCAAGTTCATGACTTAAGGGGAGAGGGACATGGAAGGTCAGAGACATTGGAGAAATAAGAAATTCCTCCA
Source organism: Crypturellus tataupa (assembly GCA_034781795.1). Taxonomy (NCBI): domain Eukaryota; kingdom Metazoa; phylum Chordata; class Aves; order Tinamiformes; family Tinamidae; genus Crypturellus; species Crypturellus tataupa. The sequence continues at coordinate 1,441,630 of JAWLRI010000771.1, forward strand.
GGTTTGACCATAATAATAATGTTAAGAGAGCTCTTGGTCTCCTGTAAAAATGCAGAAAGTATTTGCAAAGAAAGTGTCTTTCAGTCTTCATGTATTTGGTCTTTATATGCTCACTATAAAGTACTGTGCATCAAATATAACCTCCTGGAAATCCTTGACAGGACCTTGGACTGTAAGTAACTACCTGTGTGGCAAAGAGATGGTACCCATGCACTTAGCTTGTGATCTGAGACAGTGGCAAAGCTAGGACCAGGCTTCAGACCTCTTGACAGCCAGTCCTCTTTTCAACACCAGCCTCACGCCGTATCCGTGTCATGGTGACAAATAGGATCAGGGAACAACAGGGCTTGAGGAGACTTTAAGAGATCATCTAAACCATTCCCCCATTCAAGGCCAAGCTGTCTATATCCCTGTTGTTCCCAGCTGACATTCATACCAACTGTTTATTTTTTAAAAAGCCCCAGTATTAAAAGCCCTCAGCACTTCTGCATTTTCTCCCCTCGTTCCTGGATTCTAATTAAGTTAGATGAGCAGCAAATACATTTCCTCTCATCTTTGGCTTTCTCCATTCTGCTTGAGAACACAAAAACAGGGAGAGACTCAGGGTTTTTTAATTGTCCAAAGATGCCACAGACAAATTGGTTAGCTGTTACCAGCTCTCAGTTTTACTGTTGATTTTCTTTTCCTATAGAAGAAAAGGCCATGCAAGAAGAATACTTATGAGCCTGCACAATGGGGAAATGGCTTGTAAAAGTATCTACAGCAAAGCACACCACAGACATGTCTATTTGCTAAGGAGCAGGACCAAGTTACTGAATCTCGGGAGCCACTGATGTATGCAGTAATAGCATGAAATCAAGCTCCAGAATAAAATGTGCAGTCAGGCAGGGACCCGAATGAAATGTCATTGCGGGATACAAATGAAAAATTATCAAAGGATAAAATGAAACCCATCAAAACACAATGTCCTTCGGTTTGTTGTTTTTATTTTAATTCAGAGACATTTCAGTTTCATCTCCAGCCAGGCCCTAAACAGAGGCAGACTTGTCTGTTATATTTCAGGCATTTTTACTTGCTCTTTTATTCTTTTTTCCTCCCCTTTTAATTCTTTTTTTTTTTCTTTCAATAATTTTTTTTTCTTTTAATTCTTTAAATGATTTTAAAAAAATCCTTTGTTTCTTATCTGAACAGTTTGCCCTTTGCCTCCAGGCTTGGCCCTCAAATTTACACCCAAAGCCTGACCACACTCTTCATGCCATAACTTAGCACCTTGCCTAAAATATCCTTGCCCTAAGGTCACCAAGGATCTGTTTAAGGAAGATCTTTCTTTCCAGAGAGGAGAACCTACCTAATCCCTGTATTTTCCTCCCTTCCTTGTCCTCTGGCAGTAAATTATTCCAAAGAGTCATTGCCCCAGTTTGAAACACCTATGTGTGTTCCTCCTTTTTCTGTGGTTTCCAGTTGTACAGATCTTACTGGACTTCTGCCTGCTGAATGCCAAGCTCTCTGCTGTAAGAAATTTCTTCCTTGCACCCTCAAAGGGACTCCCAAGGATGAATTTGACTGCTTTTTAACCCATTCTGCAGGGATTACACTGAACTTCTTGACTATAAGCTAGGATTTCCAGGACTGGGGACCAGTCTTGTATTACTAACAGACACTGCTAGCTACCTCCCTAAGAAAAGAAGGGAGATTTACCCATACTTTACAGATGGAGAAGATGAAAGATTTGCTGCAGGTGACTTAACTAGTCCAGGACCTACAGATTCTGTAGATCCTTTAGCCTGCCTGTTCATGTACACAACCTGGAATGCAGGGTAGACAGAGAGATTGGGGAAATATCTCCCTGTAGAAGAAGAGACATTTCTAAGCCTGACTGTCAGTGAGAGCTCAGAAGTATCTAGTGTTCATCAACCTGGCTAGGGGATGAGACGTTGTCCATCAGACGGAGTGAGGCATTACCCAAATCTTGATGATCTGGGTAATTTGGGTAACACCTTATTTGTTCCAGCTTTGTCTTGAACCAGTCATATTCCTTACACAACTCTACAAATAAAGTATGTAATTACCTGTGCTGAAATCAAGGACTAGAGTATATGCATTTTTTTTCCATTGACATTTTACCCTCTCAGTATTCAGAAACATCACCCCAGAAAGCTCACAACAGACACATCTATTTAAACATATTTCTTTATATCATATTTTATGGGAGCAATTTCTTAGCTCTGCTGTCTAAGACATTAGGGTATTCTGCTCTTTCTGACCACACAAATCATTTCCAGCACTTATGATTGTGTTGCTATGGTTATACTACCAGTGCAGTTTGCCTTTGTATTTGATTCATACCCCAAAACAACTCTTGAACATAACCCAAGTGTTCGAACATAAAGATATCACATTTGTTTTTTTCTAGGCAATAGTCAATATAAGTTTAGTCCTTCTAGGCAACAGGAGGTTTGATATGTACCAACCTACCTAAAATTCAATTTATTTATGTCAAAAAAAAATCTGTATTCATTAAGATTTAGCTGCCTAACTTTCACGTGGGAAAAGTTAGAAAAGATGAATGCTGGCTGAAGTACCCAAAATATGATATTTCCAAGTAAATATGTCATTATAAGTACATAAAGCGAATAGTGAGCAGCTGTTACAAAAAGGTGTTGGGGTCAAATCATTTAAATCCCTTTCATTTGGGTTGATTTCCTAATTAACTCAAGTGCTTATGTAGGATTTAGGAGAAATGATTTTTTTTGTCAGAGATTCAAAATGCCATTCTCTTCTGCTGAGCACTCACAAAACAGATTCCTTCAAACATATTCTAACAAAACTCAAGAAAAAATGGACTTTGCAATCCAATTTTGAAGGCCAAAAATTAGTGAAAGACAGAAAGATTTATCCCAGGTTGATTCAGATCTGTGCAAAGCTGAGGTGATCTGGGTATTGCCAGATATCGTTAGCATGTGAGCAGCCTGCCCGAGACATCCTCAGATCGCTCTCCCTGTGTCATTAGCTCTTTTCTCTAATGCTTATTATTTTCCTGTAGGACTAAATACTGAACAGAGCTTAAAGATCTGAAGACAGCGCTGGAAAAAAAAGGATATCTTTATATGATACTGTCTCATGTCAGCCTATGGGCACTTCATCTTGGACTAAGGAGCAATCAAGGAGTTTGTGCTTGTGACAACACATGTACAGTGTTGACAGGCACGTACCAAAATGTTGGGATGCTGAAAAGCCGTAATGAGCTCTGAGCAGGCAGGAGGGACTCTAAAAGCAGAAGAGGATTAAGCTTTCGGGTAGGGCTGGATACGCAGCTGGGTCCTGGTGCAATTGCATGGAGTTCAATAGCCCTTCTGTATGGGAGCCACATTCAACCCCCTTGCCGGTTGCCCAGGGTTCACAGCCACGGTTTAGCTCTCTCTGCTCTTCTGAAGGAAAACATGAACCTAACTGGCCTTGCCACCTGCTTTCAGTGGCGACTCCCTTATTGAGGAAGACAGATGAAAAAGTCCGGTGTACGTGGTGAGCCACCCATGGGAGACCTGCTCATAGATGCCACCAACATGAGCAGCTTAATGACAGCTGCTACCTGTCACAAAAACCCTCCCTATTGCCTGGACATTGCTCTTTTATGAGAAATAGGAAGCAGAAGGGCATAATCTCCCATCTGTCTGCCTGGCAGGACCTCCCTTTCTACCCATCACTGGGATCCAGTGGTCCCATAGTCCGTAAGAGTCCATGAGCAATTCTGCCCCTTCTAGGGCACTTTGCAGAGTGACTCTTGAGGCTGATGGGGACCCCTCTCCATGCTCTAGAGCTGCAAAAAATCTCACCTTGCTCCACCATCATCCCAGCCCTGGGGGTCTTCAACACCAGCACACATCTCTTTGGGGGCTGGTCTAAGCCCTAGAGCATTAAAACAGCGGGAAACATCTGCAGGAGGCATGTTCAAGGCAGTGCTGCTTTTCTTCCTTCCCTCATCTCCCCCTCCTCTTTCTAAACCAGGTATATGCCCACACACTCGCTGAATGCACGGGCTTCGCCTGCCCTCAGCTGGTTACACATTGCAGTGCAAAGTGCTCAGTTTTGCAAAGGTGGACTCCCAAGTCTCAAAATGAGCTGATTTGAACAGAAGAGGAGGGCTCACATCTCTGTTCCTCAGGAACTGTTGGGTTCAGATCCTGTGTGTGGAATTACTTCCTCAGGAATGGACAAATTGCAAGGGGAAAAGCACTTCCAAAAGACATATTATTTCATAAGGTGAATAGCTCTGGCTTTGCAATACTGCTCAGATATGAATAAGCTTACATCAGTGATTTAATGTCACAGTGATGTGAATGAGAGCAAAATGTTGAGAGACTGGGAAGATCTCTCCACTCCGGGTTGGCTGCAGTGTCTCTGCACATGTTAAGAGAGCTAAGGGAAGGTTTTTGAGAGCAATTACCCAAATAGCGTGTATTTCACACAGGTTCTGCCGCAGTAGATTATTTAGAAAGTTTGTTTACTTAAGTTTTCCCAATAAAAAGAGTCGAGTCACATTTCCTCACTTTTTTTTTTCTCCTGTGCAAACACAGATCTCTGCAATAACTTTGTGCACGTTGTTTAATGAAAGGAAATCAATAAACTCAGCAACATAAAATCCTGATATCAGTAACTGCAGCATTTTAAACAACCCCTTAGGGCTCGTTTGTTTTCTTCACAGCTCTCGGAGCATTTTTTCGCCATACCTCAATTTCTCCCCTCAGTGAAATGAAGATGATATCAGCAAACCTGGGGAGCCGTTGAGGAGGAGACACCATCATGTTGCTGATCATTACCTAGGGGAGCACAGTACAAGACTCCACGTCTTCCTGGAGGATTTGTAGAAAAGATATTTGGGATGGGAAGGAAAGTGCAAACAACAGTCAGAATTACAACCACGTATGTCCTGGGTCATGGCTATTTCCTATAGATGTTCAGGTGTATCCCTTTGTGCATTTCTTTCCTTGCATCCAGTTGATGGGAATGCAGAAAAGAGCTGCATTAAATCCCAGTTGTGCTGCAACCACTGCTTGGTAAGTGCTCCTAGAGCACGGGCATGCATAAATCATGTGTTGAAGGAGTAATATAGATTGGAAGCACCTCAGGAAGTCTGCGGATCAAATCAAGAATATCTCTGAAGGAAGAGCAGGTCATTCAGGAACTTTTATAGTCAATTTTTTAGTCTCAGTGAGGATAGAGATTCTATTACCTGTCTGGGTCCCCAGTCCAGGGTTTGATCACACTTATTTTATTCCGTTCCCTAATATTTAATCATAAATTCCTGCATTCCAACTTGTGTCCATTGCCTCTTGTCCTATCCCTGTGCCCATTCAAGGAAAACCTGGCTTCAAGTCCTTTACAGGTATTTTTAGGTAACAACAAGGTCCCTCTGGAGCTCTGTGTTCTCCAGGCTGGAATAACCCAGCCCTCTCAGCTTCTCCTTGCATTTCATGAATTTACTCAAGGTCCCTGATCAACTTGGTGCAATCTGACTGGATTTATTCAAGTTTATCTTTCTTTTTCTTGCATCGGAGGACCTAATCTGGACACGGGACCCAGACATAGTCTCATGTGTGGGGAAGATGCAGGCTCCAAAGGGATGAATAATCACCTTCTTCTCTCTATTCATCACCTCTTGTTACTGAATGAAGATAAAATTAGTCCTGGCTGTGAAAGGGACGGATTAAAAAGCAGAATCATTATGAATGCCAATGAGAGCTTATGAAGCCATAGTGTTTCTGGTCTCCTAGGGCCAGAAAGAGCCATTCTCAAAGCAGAGCATCTTTCTGTGCCGTTGGTGATCAGTTCCTAGGAGGATGGCTGCTAGGTCCAGGCAAGTGGTAGACAGTGGGGAAACACAAGGTCAGTAAAAAGGTATCCGGAGGGGAATTCAAGAAAGAGGAGAGGGGAAGGAAAGGAAATGGAAGCAAAGATAAAGGTAGACATGAGACTATTTATTGTCTCAATCGTGAAGGATTTTGAGGATTTCTTCTCTCATGAAGGAGAGGAGCAGACTCTTGGATATTCTAAAAGCAGAGCAGTTGGGGACCCGTGGAATTCAGAAAGGGGTTGTAAAAGACTAAGGATAGGAGAAGGGGGCTTGGTCAGTGGAATGGAGAAAGAAAATGAGGTTGTAGGGATTCAGGGATGAACCTCCTCTTCATAGCTGGCCATTAGTGCTTCTTCTGAGCATCTAGATGAAGATGTTATCCCAAGCACTCATCAGATGCAGTACAGAGAGCTGTTGTTATTGGTCTCATTGAACAGGACTGCTCAGAAATAGGGGAAAGTAGGAATGGCCAGAAAGTCCTTACATGAATCAAAAGAACTCACTTAACAACAATCCTTTCCTGAGAAGTATCATTGCCAGTTACTCCTCTGGACCCCCATTTTTTCTGAGCACCCACAGCAATATTGACTGCCTGTTCATGTCACTGGAACACCAACTCTGGTCTCTCCTGCTCAGTTCACACTTAAGCCACAATAACCTTTACATTAATGATCTCAAGGTCAGGTAACTTTATTCCTTCAAGTCTCGTATCTAACCTGGCTTTGCTGAGGTATAGGGAGACTAACAGCTTATTCGACATCTCCTTTAGTCTCCTGGATGCCATCAAAGTCTGGGTTCTCTAGCCCACCTGCCAGTCTTTTCACTTGAGGGAATTCCCTGTTTCCAGCCACCAAAGTTAGAAACCAGAAAGAAAATTCAGACAAGCACCTGTAACCGCAAAGGTAGTTCTTTACCATCCGGTTGCCCCTTGTGTTTTCTTTTCAGTTTTGATGTGTTGCAGAACCCCTACTGCTATTAGTGAGCTTAAGAATTTCTCTAACTTCTACTTCCTTCTTTTCCCTGCGTTTCTCCAATCTGACTGCACCGGTTGCTACAGTCCACCATGGAGAAGAGGGGTAGAGGGAAGAGTCATTGCTGCTTCCTTACCTCTTCCAGACTCTCCATTATAACATTATCCCTAGGTTGAATGCAACTCCATAATCCTACAACAAACCACACAGCAATACTCTTACAGGAGCAGTTTGAAAAGTGCAGGAGGAAAAAAAAAAAAAAAAAAAGGATGAATTTGCCTACTGCTGACTCAAATTGCCTACAAGACCTAACTCCAGGGCCCAAACTGTGTGATGGCCCCTCTTTAAGGCACCTCACAGATGCAGCATCTCTTTGTAAAGACATGTTTAGTCCAGGCATCAAGTGAAGCTATTTCATGTCCTGCCCTGAGTTTAGCTTCTCAAAATATACTGACAAATGTCTGATAACAACTGAACCCACCCAAACAGGCACAGATTTTGTCTCCCCTTTCCTTCAGGAGAAAGGTTTCACAGATAGAGACACTTAAGTGTGGATATTGGTCTAGAGATATCTCTGTGTATCTGAGCTCACATTATTGCCTCTGGAAATGCAATTGATAGAGTTGAGAGTGACCCAGCTGATCAAATGTAGGTGCTTATGGTTCAGTTCAGCACTCTCTGTTCCTCAAGACTGCATTGACTGGACATCCCCTAACCATCCTCCTAATAGGAACCTGGGCATAAAGATTACATGGACACATCCTGACTACAAGCATGGAGACACCATGATTGTGAGTGTCTTATCATAGAATCCTTAAGGCTGGAAGGGACCTTTAGAGATCATCTAGTCCAACCCCCTGCTCATGCAGGGTCACCTAGAACACGTGGCACAGGGCTGCATCCAAGCAGGTCTTGAAGATCTCCAGAGAAGGAGACTCCACAACCTCTCTTGGCAACCAATTTCTTATCTGTAAGTTGAATAACAACAACAGGCTTTAAGCATCATTTAGACAACTGGCTCTACCCTTTGGATCCTTTTTAAGTGCTCTAGAGTTTTCAAGATATTTTCTTTGGTCTGGTAGAAATAAGGCAGAACCTATAGGAGATTTGTACCTTTTGAAATTTAGATTGGAGGCCACAAAAGATGTGTTACAACACCTCAAAAGCACAAATGCCAAGGGAATTCCATTGTGTCCACTTTGAAGTCCAACAGAGGCAGCTCTAGGGCATAGGTCTCCTCATCCCAAAGGAGATGTGTGAGGAAAAGAGAGTGGTATAAGTGGTATAAGACATAACAAAAAAAAGAGTATGGATGGTTTGCTAACTTTGGGAACATGAAGTGGTACCTGTAACTTGAGCAAAGCTCCCTGTCACTGACACCTGCCAGACCTGGTTTTTGCTCTGCTTTGTGAAATCTCTTTTTCTGTTGTTGTTTGTTTGTTTGTTTGTTGTTTTTGTGGGGTTTTTGGCAGGGGGAGGGGACCAAAACTAACTTGGTAATGTGTTTCTTTCTTAGAGAATGTACTAAATCTGGGAGAGGAAATCCTTTCACTCATCTCTTCCTTCCTTGGTGCTCCAACCCTGAATACAAATGTGACCCAAGGAAGCCCTGTCCAGATCTTACCTTTCCCGGGAATAACCCAGGCTTGGGAAAGCCAGATGTTAGAAGGATTTGATTTGTTAAAACACCACGCGAGGGCAGCCTCTTCCACTTTCCAGTGTTAGAGATCCGCCTTCAGCCTTCCAAATCCTAGATAAAAGGCTCTTCATCTTATTTAAAGTCCCTTGCTGATAATATCATTGCTCAAGTGATACCAGCTGTGGACTGCAATTCAACAGAACACCTACAAATATAGCTCTATTATTTAAAATAATATTAAAGTTATAATAAAAAAAGCAATCAAGTGTTTACTACATTGGTCTTCCAAAGAGATGTCTGGAGCTATGGGAATGTTTCTTAAGGTCAGTATTCCCACCATCTCAAACTGAACACTGAAAGTGCCTAGTTAATATGCACATAATTAATGTTATGAGCAGTAGAATGTGTAATACCCTGTTCCTGAACAAGCCATCGCCAACAGAAGCAAGTCAGACACTTTGGGCTCTTGCAGCAAAAGCAAGTCCCTACAGTACGTAAACAAAAGCAGTTTTTGTTATCCAGAGGGTGCAGCAGATTTATCAGCTGCTGTTCGACACAGTCACCACTGGATGGAGAGAGAACATCCTTCTGAAGGGGATGAATCACACATCTGGGGAAAATACTCGCCCTGCTCTTTCCTATGATGCTCTGGACTCCTGATTTGTGCACACATTTCCCAGAAAAGCTGAGACCTGCCTCTGTGAAGCGGGAATCAGCAAATGAGCCAGAGCAGCTTCTTTCTGTGGTGCTAGAACTGATGCATCCAACTTAGCAGCCCCAAGTGAGGCTGCATGCCTTGCAGTCGACATCTCTAGGGAGAAGATAGACAGCAGGGAGCATCATTAAGTATACTTGTTTCCATGAAAGCTTCTTAAAGACTGGTCCCAAACTTCTCCCTGGGGTGCTTTTAAAGGCATTTGATGAAATGCTATGCTTAAACTCTGTGTATATGTTTAGCCTCTGGAAGAAATCTTCCTTCACCTCCCTAGAGAGATATTTGGGCTGTTTTTTTTTTTTTTTTTTCCTTTCTTCCATGAACGAATCTTCCATCTGCTGATGTGCACAGCATCCTCCCATGCCTGTAGTGACCCATGCATGGCAGATTTTCCCCAAAAAACAAAACCCAAGCTCCCAAACTATTACAACCATGGCCATATCATTTGGCACTGCGTGGGAGCTGAATTTGTGCAGAAAAATCAAGAAAATCAAGCCTACAGTCTGTCCCTGCAAATTAATCAGGAAGACTATCAATTTACACCCACTTTGCTTGAGTAAGAACAATTGTCTGAGTATTAGCACAATTGTGAATCTGGCACCAGCCTTAATACATTAAGCAATTTAAGAGCTGGAATAAAAATCATTATATCTGACAGAGCAATTTATGGATCAAAAGACAGTATGTTTTTTATTATTCATCGGCAAGGACGGGGAAAGGTCCTGCCTCCAGTCCTTGCAAACGCGAAGATAACTGCTCTGATGTATAGCGGTGCCAATCTATCCAAATATGCGAGGAATCGTCAGGGAACTGCCACAGATAGATAAACAAGCGCAAGAAGAATTGGCAGGTTATTGCAGAGAGATTCATCATCTCAGCCTGGCATCACGCTGAGGGAAAACGACGTGTGGGCTAAATCCAAATTAGCACTAGGCCACCCAGGGAAGGGATCAGCTGGGCTATAAGAAGAGCTGTGTAAATCCCTGTTACCTGCTACCTTGGACATGTTGGACTGGGTGAAAACCAGGGTGCCACAAGGGAAGATCTCCAGGGCAGGATCAAATGCAGCAGAGCTGATTAATGCCACTTCTTTTGCTCTTGGTTGACATAGATGATACCCTGGCTCTCAATTCACTTGCTCATTACTTAGGTGGGAGAAGATTTATCAGCCCCAGAGGTAAATGCTGCAGCTTCAATTTAGTATTACAAGAGCCAGCCTTGATTGCACAGCTTCCCTCTGTGGGTGCCTCCTCTTAGGCTGGGAAATGACAAGTTATCCTGGATAATCTCTGCTGCAAACAAACAGCAAGCATGCATTAGCCTTAGAGTAGAAGCACTGCGATCAATCTTAAAAAAAAAATATCAGTCTGATAATATAACTTTAATAATTTTTCCTTGAGAGACCAAAAATAAAGTTTGAATGAAACCTTAAAAGTAGAATGTGGACAAACAAAGTAGGAAATACCTGGAAGTTTTGTGGATATCACCAGCAATTCTAAAGGGTCTTTTTTTTTGTCCTTTCTAAGGTTAATTTTCTTCTCAGATATTGAATCATAGAGGTTACGTTACACAAGCTGGGGAGTAGAGAGATCTTTGAAGTGCGAGGAAGAACTCAGACTCACAGTGGGGCTGGAAAACAAAATGACACAAAACACTCCTGTCATTTGAGAGGTAGATATTTACACACCCAATGATATTGCTTAAATGGACTTCTGCCTGTGTGCACCCCTGGAAGAAATCACTTTGGCTTGCATGAAGCAAGGTTAGTTGGAGGATGCACTGTGCATCCATGTGGATGTCCACAGAGACAGAGCACAAAGACTGGATTGACTGCAAATCCACCATCCCTTGCACTTCCCAAGACCTCTTCACTGAAGAGTTGGTGGTTGGTTGGTGGTTATCTAGTTGCGAACATGAAGGACATGAAGGAGAATTCACTAACCTGCCCAATAGAGCAGCTTCAGGATGTCTCAGTTAATCTTCTGCCTATTTTAATGCAGTTGCTGCAAGCCCAAGACACCACCAAGGTTTGTGTTTAGCCTCCACATGGTGGGGAATTTCTTAGTTGCCTCAGGGTCAACACAGAAGTCTCCTCTGACAAGGAGGCTGCCAGAGTCCTCCATAGGGTTCTCCTTGATACTCTTCTGATTTAGATGATGAGAGAGCCTTAAACTTGCTCAAAAGTTAATGTTTTTTATGGAGGGGTGTTAAACAGTATGGGTGTCTTCATGAAAGGTATCGTTTGGCCTCTGCAGTGTCACGTGCTTTGAAAGAAAGTGTTTGAGCTGGAAAAGATGCCAACAATTTCAAAGCAAGCTGCCTTTCACATTAGACTTTCCTCTCAGTCCAAGAAGATCAGAAAAGTCAGAGTTACTCTTGCTTCACCAGGGATTTTTATCCAGCACTTGTGTTTCTAAGATGTGTATATAGGGCATGAGCAGGAACACAGGATCCAGCTGATAAGAAATGCACAAATCCAGTCCACCTTTCTCCAGATGTTCCCCTTCCACATGCTTTGCCTAACATAAATGTATAACTGAAAGTTTTGGGGACCATATATACCATATACATATGCATGTGTATGTGTGTATGTATATGGGTATGTATATCATGGCAGTGGGGACCTCAATACGTTTTGGACCTTGAAGGTGTTGTCAAGACCATAAAACCTTTGCACAAAAGTGCTGCACACAATTCAAAGACTGTCTTACCCTGGATATGGAGCTAGGACCAGCTCAGCTCACACTTCTGCCTAGCAAAATTAATCACCATGTCAGAGTGGCCAGAGTGAAGCACCGCTTCACTTGGAGCTGAAGAAGAACTACATAAACTTACATGTGCAGAGAGGTACAAAGGCAAAATGTTTAGGGTCCAATAAACAAATGGGCAGGACAAACCTCTTTGGATACAGGGGAGAGAATCTGCAGCATTTTAAGCTCTTAGGCCTTAAATCCCTAAACATCCAAGCACTGAAGCAGGAAGGAGTCTGTAAAATGTCCGTAAGGTTTTATTTACAGGCCATGTGTCAAAAGCTGAGAGACAGAGGAAAGGAGAGTGCCTTCTCCGAGGTGTCCAGGCAGCGAGAGATTAGCAACAGGAGCAAATATGTTACCCTGAAATATTCTTCCTTGGAGTAGCTCCTGCTATCTGAGGAATTTCTGCTAGGGCGGAGTTAACTCCAAACTGCACCTCAAACCTATCCTATGGAAGTGGGGAGGACAGTGGCACCTGGGGAGCTATGATGGTCCTTCCCCAGAGACCAACCTGGTACCCACAAGGAAGGGACAGCTCCAAGATGCTGCCAATATTCACATGATGGTATGGGGAAAGAAAGGGCATTTCTTTGTTATCTAGTGTGCCAGAGTTTGTCCTCCGCTCTGTCTTCTCATCCCTGTACAATCTGGAGGATGGAAACTCCAGGATTTCCATGACTTTATTCAAGGCAAACCAAAACCGCCCTTGTCCTGGTCTCATGACACCAAAGGAGGCATGAGGATGCTCCTGCTTCTTCTATAGCCAACATCTTTCTCTTCCCCATACATGCACCAGGCACAAAAGGAAAAGCACCTCCATGGAGTTATAGCACTTAAGGAAGTATCTAAAGGAGCTTTCCATTGTATAGATAGATCCAGTTACACCCAGAACTACATAGACCTCCTGAAAATACTCTCCTCTTAGGAGCAGACACTCCATACTGAAGGAGGTGGCAAATGAAGAAAGACAAAAAGGTGACTCTGTGAACTCATAAATCACCAAAGTCCTCAAAGAAAAAAAAATAAAGAAAAGAAAGAAAGAAAGAAAGAAAGAAAGAAAGAAAGAAAGAAAGAAAGAAAGAAAGAAAGAAAGAAAGAAAG
>JAWLRI010000771.1:1455069-1494168 GCA_034781795.1 Crypturellus tataupa
AAAGAAAGAAAGAAAGAAAGAAAGAAAGAAAGAAAGAAAGAAAGAAAGAAAGAAAGAAAGAAAAGAAAAGAAAGAAAGAAAAAGAAACCTAACACAGTCTTTTGGTTTGAAGATAAGCACAAAGTTTGGCAGGAAGGAGATTAAGACTTTCTCCAGTCCACCTCGTAGCCGATAATCCCCACAGCAACAGAGGCCTGGGTTACAAACCGAGGCACATTGCAGAAAAAGGGAAAGACAAGCAGGGCAGGGGATGCGGCCAGGAAAGGTTTATATTTAATTCTGTTTACTTGCTGGATGCTATTTTTTTAAACAATTTTTTTTCCTGCCGCAGAGAGAACCATGGTTGTCACTAAGGTAAAAGTCCTGACCAATCCCCTCCATACACCTTTCTTTGAAAGCAGGGTTGTCCTCTAGAGGAACATGTAGTGGGGGGATTGGGTAATTCAAAGACTTTGAGACTCTTGGGTTACTCATCAGGAAAATCCAACCTCACCCTATCAGCTCCTGCAGGCCCAGGGTTGTTACAATTAATGATAGAAAAAAACTGCCGACTGTAGGCAAGCAGAATTAAGTTGTCAACAATGTTTAGATATCAACTTTAGACCTTAGTAATGATGGGAGAGGAAGAGGATGGTCTGCATCTGCAGCTTCTGATCCCCTCCACAGTCCCTGTTGGGTTGGTCTAAACCCATTCTGAAAATCATTCCCGAAAAGAAATAGTAAAAAACAAGTTAAAATCATTTTTAAAAGAAGATTTAAAATAAATTGAGAAATAAACTTCTTTACAAAGACAAGTCTAGTACCACTGAAGGTGCTCAGGTGTCCTGCCTGGCATCCAGCAGCTGTCCCAGAAGGGCACAGGTCTCCCATAGACTTGTGTCATATCCACCAGCCCATGTGGACACTATAAGGTACCTAGGACATCTCAAGTGGCACCAGACAACTATGTCTGGTGACATATGACCAGGATGCATGGTCAGAGCTTGGAAGGTGGTGATGAGATCTCATGACTCCAGCAAGTATCTTATGGAAAGAGCATAAATGTTGGGAAGTGCAGCCAGAACTGCAGCTGGAGTTTCTACCTTCCTTCACCACCACCTTGCTGCAAGGAGCCCCTTGACCATCCCAGGAACATCTCCACACCTCCTAGCCACCATCAGTCACCAGATAGGGACCTGCTTGGGCTTTGTGACCATGAAGTTATTTTTTTTCCAATGTGAACAAGGAAGGAACAACCCCAGTCAGGCAGGATAAAAGCAGTCTCTTAACTCACCACTCCACAATAAGAACATTTTGACAGGAAGAAAAGACTTTTATTCCATGCTTCTACCCTTCTTTATGCTTCCCATCTCCATTGGGAATATTGAGAAATGAATCCTCCCAGAGCCTTTCCTGTTCATCCCCAAATGTTTTGAGCCCCGTGAAATTCCCACTCCTACAGCCCCTGTCCTGTCATTCCTCACATTCCAGACTTGCAGCAGGGAAAGGGGAAATAGAGAAGGGAAAGGGGCCTGGGGACATGTCCTCCCCTGCCACAGCAGGAGACATTTTCCTATCTGAAGCTGATAAGATTTGGGAAGACCGAACCGTTTCAGAGCACTTTTAGACACAGGGAGGAAGGGATTGCTGGATGCACGAGTGTTACCTGATGCAGTAACAAGGGAGAAGTGGCCACGGTGACAAAAAGAGGCTGTGGGATGTAGGGTCACACTCAGCCCCCGACTGCTGCAATGGACAGATGGCTCCGTTCCGTCATCTGACCTCATTGTTTAATCTGACCTGATCCGGTGCTGTAATCTAATGGCCATTTTAATCATCACTACGAAGCCTGGATTGTTTCCCCAGGCTCCACCCTGGATTCCTTCCCAGGGAGGGCACACGCACGGTCCAGACACCGTCCATCCGATGGGATGTCCTCAGCTAACTCCTACGCGGAACAAGTGCGGGGGTTGTTCCCAGCTCATAGGGGGAAGGCATTGCTGCTCACAGCCAACGCTGCTACCTGAAATAATAAAAAAAAAAGCAATTTCAATTCCATGAAGTTACCATATTTCCCCTTTTGTTCCTACAGGTGCTTCTGGAGACTTAACACATCTCAGTTACCACTCGTTCCAAGGGTTTCTAAGACAATTTTGCAATACTCCAGTAGTATTTAAGGGGCATTTTGGAAAATTCTGATGGTTAAGAAAATATTCTTGGACTCAAGACACTTCGTTTGTCTCTTAACTCTCCTGGAAAGGTGTTGGCGTACATCACCTTAACCAAGACATTTAGTCTTGGTTAAGACATTTAGTCTTGGTAGCAGCACCTAAACTATCAGAATTTTACTCTGTTCCTGCTCTGACTCTTTTCAGACAAATACAAGTGACTCAGCCCATCCTGGGAAGGCAGCATGTTGCATAGTGCCCCAAGGAAGCTCCAGTGGTCTCCAGTTCCCACTTTGCAGATGAGGATCTCAATGCAACTTTTTTCCCTGCGTGAGAGGCTCAGCCCAGCCTCCCAAGGGTTATATCCTTGGTGAATGCAGTAAATGCAGTAAAAAGATGAGCAGACGTGGAAGGTAGCTAACACAAGCCTGAAAACACAAGTTCTGCAGAAGAACTGCATCCCATTCAGGTCTCAGCCCAAGCAAGAGCATCCATTCTGGTGCTGTCAGTACCCAGGCAAATACAGCTGCATGCAGACACCCATACATCCCTCCATATAGCTATAGGTCAGAGGAGTGCACGGAAAGGATTTATGCCCAACTTTTTTCTCCGCTCTGCTTCAGAGGGTGGGAAGGGACCTGAAAAGGTCACGTAGCCCATTATGTCCCCCCAAGGCAGGATCAAGTCTCCTACGACAAGTCTCCGCTGCTGACAGATGTTTGCCTAACCTGCCCTTACGGACCTCCAGCAAAGGAAAGCTCAAATCCTCCCTTCAACGATCTCATTCCCGTATCTCTGGGGTAGCTCAGAGGATTTTCCCACGCTGTCCGAATCGCATTGCCTTATCCCTAGCTCCAGAGAGCTGCTCTGCTCTCAGGGACGGCAGTCCCTGCAGCTCTTCTCCCAGACTGAACAAGTCAAAACATTTTGCTAATACTTTTGCAGTGAGGGAAAAAGTCTATTCTGGGCTGCATTTGACTCTGGAAGCAAGAGCTTCACATCAGGACATAGTGTCTAATTTACCATCCTGACAGCATTTAGAGGAGGATATAGCTCTGCCAGAATTTGTCTGGCAGCAGAAGACACCAGGATGGACTCACTTTTGCTCTCCCCAGGCACAGAGCCCTGTTCCTTGTGATGCTATAGCAGAAGACAGGATATAATAGTCCCCATATCTGATTTGTCACTAGACCAAGGCCCCTTATTCAGCTGCCTTGTTTAACACATCTTTCTATTCTATAGTTTACCCAATCCAGAGCTTCAAAAAACTTCATATTCATCTCAGCATGCTTTGCTGGAAGGGTACAAATAGCTCCCTTTAATGTTCCCAAAGGGAATAGCCCTTGAATGAGGGTGGACAGAGAGTGCTCATCCAGCCTCTTGGAGTTTTCCATCCTTTATTTTCTTCCTGGATTAAGGAGGTTTGCAACTGGCGAGCAAATTTTCATGCTCAGACTGATGGTTGATGGAAAATCCTTTGGCTGGGGCCTGAGATGCTGCTTCATTCTCCTGCTATTAGAAGGTGCCTTATCTGCAGTGTTCCTCAGACTCAGTTCTAGCTCTGGTCTAAGCTTTGGCACTGCCTGTTTTAAGATGAGTGCTGAATCCAGCACCAAGATGCTTATTTACATTCTGACTGCGAAGCAATCCCATTCTGCTGCTTTATTCCTTGACCCCGTGTGGTACAACTGTAATGTAATTTTGGGAATCCCATTCTACACTATTACTGCAGCAGCTGAGCCTTCACCATGAAAGCACATATTTGTGATCAAATTGGAAGATTTAGCGATACCAATTCTTCTATTTCCTATAATATAACACTGACTTTCTTGCTGAAGCAATTTTCCTTACAGTGTTCTCCCCATGTTACTGCTCCCAGATACCTGAACTTAAATTACAGATTTGACTATGAAGCTGGGTTTCACAGACTGTCCCAGGTGACCTTATTTAAAGATTGTAAATCTTTTTTCTTTTTTTTTTTTAATTACATGTCAAATTAATTACATTTGATTTTGTAGGGCCGAAAAGCAAAGACTAGATTTCTCTGTGGCTGTATTTTAAACATGATATTTAAATATGCTGCGATGTTGGCCTCAGTATTTGTTGAGAAAAATAAACCTGCCCCTTTGAAAAGAGCTGAGTTTTAGAGACTGCGAATGGGAGGGCTATTTCTTGGTGCAATGCACCAAAAGATTTAAATGCAATGTGTTCCTTTGGTTCCGAGACACAGCAACTTTTAATTAAGTGGGGCTTGTTTTCCTTTAGTTTGTTTTTTGTTTTATTTTTTCTTGTTTGTTTGTTTGCTTTTTAAGTAACCACCATTTTGCAGTGCCTGGTCCTCTGCCAGGGGATATCTGTGCAGGTTTCACCCACCTGAGACAAGGTTCTTTTTAATGGGGATATATGTCATTTGTAGAAGTGGTTTGGTATCACCTCGCTACCTCTTGGCCATGTTACATGGGTAACATGTAGCTTGGGTTACCAGATGTGCTGGGCAGACTCCAACCCATGCCCACGATAGGGGTAAATATCTCTGGCAAGTGGCTAAACTGGACTTAGCCCCTTTCCATATTTCAAACCTTTTGAAAGTCATATTCTCTTTTATTTTGTCTTGAATACAGATCTTTTCTTTTTTCAATCTCTGCAAAAAGCATAGACTAGCCCGGTGAACTCAGAGTCAATCCCTGACTGGTTTAGGTATCTTCAGGTATCTTCAGGTATTAGTCAGTCTCTGCTTTATGCTCCCTGCAATTCAGCTACTGGTTGAGCTGCAGTGAGAAGCCCTGAGCTGTACAGGACTAGAAAGCATAGGCGTTCCTTGCAACACATGCAAATGGGGAGAAATGCCCAAGGTCCCTGCTCATCCACCTAATTAGAGCTTGCTTTCAGCCCATGAATAAAAATGTTGCTAAGCTATTTGTTTGCAAATGAAGCAAATGAGTTTCCTGAGTTCCAGGAGGTTCAGTGATGTTTTTCCAGGTTTGTGAGAGGGATGGAGCTGGCATTTCTGTGGCAATTCTCCTAATCCTGCCTCAGGACCTTGCTGCTGCCAGTGCAGTCCGAGCAGAAGGATGACATGGACACAGCCAATGTGCACTTGATGCCCTGCTTTCACAGTCAAGGTCTCTGACCACTAATAATTTGCATGGAAAATGAAAAGGAGAGGTCTGACTAGCATAGTCAGTGCCTCTGGGATTCCTCCTCTCATCACCGTGCTGATGCTTCATAAAAACAGGAGTAGGCAAAGGGGAGAAAGGCAGGGTGTATAGCAGAGCTTAACCCATTCTGGGTGCTCCTTCATCCTCCAGGAGCTGGAGGATGTTCCAGGGCACAAGTCATACATGCTCTTGTGTGACTTGAGCTGCTCTGACCACAGGGAGATCTAGGTTTCCTCTGTGCTGAGCATCCTTCTCATCCCCTCCTCTCGATCACCTCGGTTATTGGACATTGCACCATAGAAGAAAGAAGATGGGAATGAGAGATGATATGAGCATGCTCGTGTGATTATCTCAGCACCAATTAGCAACTGATTGCTCTAAAGCACCGGGGAACATAATTGTCTTCGGACAGAGGTACCCACCCCTACAGCGGTGATGGTCAGAGTGGGGGCGGACGTGGGTGAACTTGTTTCTGCAAACCAAAGGCAGAGCATGCAATGAACTTTGGAAGCCCTCAGAGGAGAGAGAACCTCCTGGGTAGGTTCATCAGAAATACTGAGAACCTAAATCACTTGGAAAGCAAGGTTTGCACACCCCAGAAATCTGGACCCATGGCTGTAACATACTGCTGAGCACGCTCATTTTAAGCAGATGTCAATGGCAGGTCTTGGCACCTCTCTAAATAATTCAGAACCTCCTCGGTAGCCTCAAATCGTCTCCTCACCCACGGCAAATGTTCTCCTCTGCTCAGCCCCATCCGTCCCATTGAGCTCTTTCTGCTCTCACATTGTGTTGTTTACACTCTTCAAAGAACTGAAAGCCGTTATCATATCTTTGCCTTAGTCATTGTTTGGCCAGGATTTATATATTTATATATTTCTCTCTTTTTTTTTTTTTTTTCCCTTCTTTTCTCTCTCTAATCTATCCTCTCAAGTTTCTCCCTTCAGGAGACTGGTCTTAGAGGCTGCTTGGATTTCTCTGTTTGCCTTGGCCTGGAAGCAACTTTTTGAAATCCTAATAATGTAGATTTTGAAAAGCTAGCTGTGAAGCAAGAGGCTTTTGCTCTCAACAAGCTCATGGGTGGCAACATGCCATGGGACAGCTGTTGAACTAAAAAGGGATTATCAGGACTAAGTGGATGCTCTTGAGCTGTAAAGTGCGGGTCCCTTGGGTATGTCTTCTCCAGAGGAGCAAATGATGTGATCTAGGTTGTCCCTCTTTGACCAAAATTAGCTGCCAGGGTCATAGCACAGCAAGAAACTCCTTTGAAAGATGCTTTGGGAGTGTGTCATGGTTCTGAGAGACATGGGAAGGCTGTGCCCAGTGTCTTGATGTCCAGCTGCAGGAGCATCCTTTGGTGGGGCTACATAAGGATGGAATTTAGACAGAAGGGAAACTGATGGCACGTTGCTGTCCTCCCCTTCTCTCAACACCACGTGCAAACAGGGTGGAGATGACAGCTCAGCCCAGCCTGCTGCATCTGGCTGGCTGGGGATCAGAGGGAAATGTGCGCGATGACAGCAGGAGAGAAGGAGGTGGGAACCCACGCTGCAAGTCCCTCACTCTGCATGTGAGACGTGGCAGGCCTAATGGGAGTATAATGATGAAGAGGTTCTTCTCTTTCTTACTTTGGAGTGAGGTTGGATCAGATCCCAGGGGTTTAATGGATTAGATTGGTGCAGGAAAGCACTGAACCACTGCAGTCCTGGGGTTTTGACTGCAATTTTGGATCAGTTAATGGTACTTTCTGTCCATGCAGATCAAAGCTGTTTGGTATTCTTTGTGTGTCTGCAATATCTTTTGCCTTTGCAGACTATTCTACCTCCATCGAGTCTCTAATAGATAAGAAGCTGAGTGGGAGTGAGCGGTACACGGAGGTCACCTTTCTTGTGGCTCTGCTCCTGGAGAGCAAGGTCTTTTGGTGGCATTAGAACAGGGAAGGGATTGTGCAACCTGGGAATACATGGTTGTGCAGTTTGGGAATACAGTGGTGGCCAGGTCTTCTGGAGAAAGTATGCTCTTTCTGAGTGTGCCTAATCCCACTGAAGAAAAAGAGAGAACAAACTGGCATTCCTGCAGAGTCTGTTTTCCTTCTAACCCATGGGAAAAGAGGCAGGAAGAAAGGGAATGTGATTCCAAAAAGCAGTTTTAGGACGTCAGAAATCCTGGTTTGGGCTCATTGCAGATTGCTCTGAGGTATTGACCAACTCCAGCTCTCCGTCTTTCCCATTTTTGCCTGTTGTGTTGTTAGATGAGACCTTTTTAGACCGGTTCCTCTGCGGGTGTGCGTGGGTGCCCGTGTGTGTGCAGCATACTGTGGCCTCCCAGTACAATGGCAATATAAATGATATTGTGTCAGATTCTTGCAGTGGTAGAATTGGAAGAATATCCTCCCTTTGTGACTTTGAAAAATACCTACCTGTGAAATTAAATTAAACACTGCTTCTCTTGGGGTTTAAACAATATACTCCCTCCAACTTGGACTAAAGGTTCCTTTCCACTATATTACTTTCATAGATTAATATTGTTCAGGAAATTAATTCCTTTTTTTTATTATTATTTTTCAGTAAGACTCTGCTTTTCTTGCAGATTCTAGATTTCCAATTTACAAATAAAACTTAATGGGGACCTCAGGGAATTTCACGCATGTGAGGAATGTAACCTTAAGATCTGGTTCCTGGTACCTGGTCTGTTCTGCCCCTCAGATCTGTTCTGCCTCCCCCAGCTGATAAGAGCGTTGCTGGCTCTGCCTGCCACGTTCGTTCAATTATTCTTGACACTGTCTTTTGTCTCCAGTGAGTCCAGCACATTCACAAATCAAAGCTGTCAAGCACCGTCAAGCCCTGGTTTTGCCCGGAGTGCAGAGATCTCTGAACTCTGCCTTGTCACGACCATTTGTTACTGACCTGAGAGGAAAAATTCAGCTGCTTCTCTTGACTTGTCACCCAAAACAGGCCACAAATCCTGAAGGAAGATGTTTTCCAGCACGGCGTTGGCTGGAGCTCATTCGGTGGTCTTGAAAGTGCATCAGGGAGGGGAAGAGCGAAGTATGATCAGCATCTGATCACAGCAGCAATTTGAGGGTCAGAAAAGTCTTTGTGAAGATTCTTTTGGCCTTATAGATCAGCAAATTCATACAGAGACCCTTGTCTTGAGTAGGTACCTTCTAATTCAGCCATGACACATATATGTATTTAAATCTGTGCGTGCATATTTGAAGTTATGGGTGGATGTTTTGGGGAGGAGGACGTTGTTTATTTGGTTTGGTTTTAATACTCAGTCCTTATATAAAAAAAAATGCCAATGGTTCAGGCTTCATACCTTGTCACAAGGTGCTCCAAAGGAGTACATGAGTACAAATGACCCTCAAATGTGAAGTTTCATAAAGAAGTGATGTTAAATACTAGGAGATGGAAAGCAGATTTTTTTTCAGAGTTTTAAATAAATCCAGGATAAAATATATTCAATTAAAAAATAAATAAATTCTATGATTCTATGATTCTATGAAATAAATGTCAGGAGTATTTTAACAGAAGCTGGGAATGGGACCAGGAGGATGCACGACTTGTCTCACTTCCCCAGGCCCCTTCTCTATATATCATAGCTTCTTCTATGACCTTTGCAGGCTTTTGATTTTTGATCATCCATCTCAGTTTGCCCACAACTTTTCCATTTCTTCCTCCCCCTGTTATCTACCAACGTTGCAAATCCTTTGGGATCTGCTTGCTCCAAGCTCCGTGCCTGACTCCAGCATCCCGTGCCACTTCTCCCTGTGGGCACAGCGACCTGGACTTTTTAGGAGGAAAAGCGAGTGCTGGCACAAGGCGGCTCTGCTGGAAATTTGGCCGGGGATGGATTTGGCCAGCGAAGGGCAGCAGGTACCACCGCATCCCGGAGGTCACTAAAGCACTGCCAATGTTTCCTGCACATATCTGGCTTGGGGAGGATCTTTCTGAAGTGCAGAGGGCAGCAGTTTTATCTGCTGCAGCTGGCTATCTTCTAGACCATTTTAATAAATCAGTGTGGATTAAAAACATTCCTCCCTCCGGCCTCCTCAGAGGTGTTTAACCCCATCAGGCTGTGTGAGGAGGAGGAGGGATTTTGAAAACCAATTACATTAAAGTGATGAGCTGGTAGAGTTAGCAGCCAAATTATTTCTCGAACAAGTTCTGTGCTAAAGGGATGTTCTTATCTTCAAAAGAAGCTGTTGGAGTGATGCTTATACCAGCATTAGGGCAAATAATATTGGCAGAAACAATGTGCAAGTCCAGGCCTTTGAGCACCTAGCAGAGCATGGTGGAGGCCTTGAGCTTACCACCACACACTGCAGTTCAAGTGACTTTCTATCATCAGGGTATTTGCAACATTGATCACCCCCACGTCCCTCCACAAACCATGACCCTGAGCCTTGACCACCCGCGGGCATTATCTAATCACCCTTTGATACTGTTCCCAAAGGAAATGCCCTTCCTTTCCCAGCAAATCACTTCCACTGACAGAGATGGAGCACGGCTTTTGCTGGACTGGGAGGCAAGGAGAGCTCTCACCTTCCTGGTGAGGTCTAAATGGAGAGAAGCCATTTGACACAGCACCTTATTTGCTCACACTGAAATTCATTTCTGCCTCTAAAACATCTGACCTACAGTTTACCTACCTAAATGGAGTATATTCTGATTCCACTTATTCCAGCGAAGCAACAGAAGGCGAGTTTGATCTTGAGCTGAGGGTTAGGTTTGTGTTAAGATGAAGAATTTCCATCATTTGAAAATGGAGGAAAAGTCTCTCTTTTCCCTCTGATTGATTGTTTTCCCTGTTGATTGCTCCAGGTTCATGCTCACATATTGACCACACGTCTTTGGCAATGGTTAGACCCAGCTCTGGTTTGGGGTTCTGTCTTCCGAGGATGGCAATTCTCTGAACCAATGTCACAACCGCCTCTGTGAATGCTGATAAGCAAACGACACATCCCTCTGTGTATGATAAACTGCTTTGAGATCTGTCAAACTCTTGCAAATGCTCATCTTTGCTGTTGCACAGGGTCTAAATGTCATTTGTTTTATCCTGGAGACGGCTACTTTGGACGACTCCTCAATGTGGAGCCCAGTAGATGAAGCTCACATCCTAATTAAGTGAAGGAATGAGGAAAAACAGCTGCCTTCGTGAAAAGTGACCCTCCTTACGAATCCTGTGTTAACAGGAGGGGCAGGAAGATGCTAACAGCTGCATGGAATCGCTATAATTAAAAAAAAAAAAAGGAAAAAAAAAAAAGAAAAAATCCCAGAACAATCCCAGTAAGCAGATAGCTGTAGGCATCCTGCAGCGGGGAAAGGTTAATTCCAGCCTCAACTCCCAGCTGGCTGCATGAGAACAGAGGTTAAAGATGATGCTTTAACATACACATGTCAACACAGCTCAGATCTCGGGGCACCCAGGCAGCACTCAAGTGTATCCCAATTAAACCTCTCCGTCTGTTTTTTCTTCTTCTTTTTATTTTTTTTAAAGAGAATCCACTTTCCAGAAGTAGGAGTTAAAAAAATAGATGTTATTAAATATGAATGCTTAAAAGGTTTTGTCTGCACTTGAGACAGCTGGTCTCATACTCTAGGAGATTAACACCCAAAAGGCAGATCCATTGACCTAATGGTCAGAAAAAAAAAAACACTGAAAATAACTAGAAGCTGAGGGAATATCTGGAAGAGATATTACACATGCTTGCTCTATTTATTTTCCTCCATAGGGGTCTGCTTGCAGCCACTCTTCTGCTGGCTTTCCTTGTAAGGATGGATTTTACCAAATGAAGTAGCTATCCTCAAGAAGTGAAGAAGTCAGAGGGAGAGGATGAAAAAATGGAAGAAGTCCAGAGATTGAAAAATGGAAAAGAAAAAGCCAATTCTTCTGAACATGTCAAAGAGGCTGGTAGCCTCCCTCCATGTCTACTAAGCTCTTTCCTTGCCAGCACAAATTTGACAAGAAAGTCCTGCCTTGGAGTAGGAAGGTGAAAATTAAAGATGAGCAAGGAGAGCAGCCGGAAGCTCAACAAGAAGGACTGGAGAAGCCACTGATGTCAGGTGCATTTGCTGCATTGCAGAGAGGACCCAGCTCAGAAGACAGTGAGCTGTGTGCTGTGAACACCCTCAAATCCCCTGATGTTGGAGCTTTTCTCCAAATTAAGCACCACCTAGGGTTTTTTTCTGGCTAGCTGTGGGCTGACATGGACCAGGCGGTTAAATATGACTTCAAGTCCACTCACACAGCTCAGTGATAGCTAAAATATCCTCAACCGTGACTGCCCCTCCTGTCCCTGAGTATGGGCCATGCACTCACTGAAGGGTTTTTTCAAGGTGCAGCGCTCTCCCCTATTTTCTGTTGCAATTCCCTTTTCTCAAGGTTCAAATTTCTTTATTCTCCACTAAATCCTACACACTCTTTCCCCATGCAACGTTCATGCAACCTGCCCTGCTCTCCTGCTTCCCCACACCAGAAGGCTGTCGTTAGAGCAGGGATACATCAAAGCAGCATTGCTCGGTCCAAGATACCAGAAGGACACGTCTTGTCTGTTAGAGATCAGAAAACAAAACTGGCTGCAAAACAAGCAAAAAAAAACAGTCCTTAGACATGTGTTTTTTCAAGACTAACAAGTACAAGTCAATGCCCGTTCACAACCATAGGGCTGGCCATGACCAGATCTTCTGCTCACACTCTGTGGGCTTTTTCCCAATGAAATGAGATGGCACCTTCCTTGCAAAAGCTCAAGAAATTCAGTTAAAGTGTGGAGTTTGGAAATTGCTTGTTATAAAAACCTCATCAGACTGCAGAGAATAGTGTCTAGCACTGAGCGGATGGGGAGAGGCATTCACTAAATCCTTGCAACTGTGCAGGGCACCATTCATCTTACACCTACTTGAAATCTGATTCCCTCCATGGGGGGTCTGGGCAGCTATTATCTCTGAGGCTTTCCTGAGGACTTTTAACCTCTTGCATTTTAAGCTTTGGACAGCATTAACAGAGGAGTAGATTTTATCTTATTCCTGGAACTTTGTCATAGATAAACCTATATATTAAGTGACTTTTTCCTTGAAAAAAGTATAGATTTTTTTTTTTTATAAATGAACAAACTTCTTTCTTCGGTTCTATTGGGAAAAGATTTTGTTGCAGTGGGTTCAGCAGGTTATTTTTCTATGTTAACTTATTTTATAAGGCTTCAGAATTAAAAAACAAAAACAAAAACAAACAAAAAAAACACCAGAAAGGCTGAATACTCTAAATTAATTTTCCGGAAATGTTTACGGAGACAATTTCTGATTTAAATTAAAAAAATATGAGAAGCTGTGATCGTGCTGGAGCGCATGTGTGCGGATACTTGTACACATGCAAGTACTTGCACGTGTATGTATAAGCAACCACCCATCTTCCCTAGCCACAACTAAGCTAGTGAACTACACAGTCACAAAGCTGTTTGGTGGCCAGCAGATCCCAGTCGCATTGGGATGGTCCTCAGAGAGTACTAACTCCCAATGCAGACCTTGAAGTAGCTCAGGAGAGCAATAATTGGTCCAGAGCAAGACCATTTGCACTCTTCATTTAACAGTCTCAGCCATCATGTTCCAGGGCTGACCCTTCAGGATCAGGTGTGACTGATGATGTCTCCATCCCTAGCAACCTAAATTAGAATAAATAGCAATAAACTAAATTGTTACCGCTTTGGGGGTCTAACAACATGGGTTGATAAGAGGGGAGAAACCTCTGAGAGAGAGAGCAACCTATTAAGGTATATAAATACCTAAAGGGAGGGAGTGAGGAGGATGGGAGCAGCCTCTTTTCAGTGGTGGCCGCTGACAGGACTAGAGGAAGCAGCCAGAAACTGAAGCACCAAAAGTTCCATAGAAACTTAAGGAAAAATTTCTTGACAGTGGGGATGACGGAGCACTGGAACAAGTTGCCAAGAGAGGCTGTGGAGTCTCCTTCTCTGGAGATCTTCAAAACCCACTTGGACAGTCCTGTGCCACATGCTCTGGGTGACCGTCTTGTGCAGGGGGTTGGACCAGATAATCTCTAAAGGTCCCTTCCAACCTTAATAATTCTATAATTCTATGATTCTATCAAACCATCCACTTACAAACCGTGGAGAGGAAGACCTTGACCATCCATACACTCTTTAGGAAAGGATTTTTTTTTTTCCAGAGGGATTCCTAAGGTCTCTCTCTCCTTTCTCTTTGCTCCTACACCACCCCTTCAGAATCCCCTTTTGCCTGGTCTGTTGTCTACAGGTTTTACTGGGCAGAGACCTACAGAGACCTGAAATCTTGGTGTCTCAACAGTATCTCCAGAAGGACAAGCCCAGCCTCCACCCTGGTTAGTTGTACCACTCCAGATACTGAGAAGAGGCATTTTTCAGGTCTCATTAATACAAGGAGAGGAAGAGACGAGGATAGTACACACTGCTCCAGGTTGCATTTAGCTTTTCCTGCATAACTCCCATTTAGATCGTCCAACAAGAAGACCTAGCCTTCCACCCCTCAGCTTTTTCCCAGATGCAGAGAGTCCTTTGGTCACAGGGCTATGGCAGCGACACAAACTCTTCCCTGAGACTCAACAGTGGTATGTGTTGCTATCAGAGGACAAGAGGGTTGTGGCTACCTTCTCCTTCCCTCCCTCTTCCAGGAAATCTGATTCTGCTCATCCTTGGGCTACTTTGAGTGGCTTTCTCCATTAAAAAAAAAAAAAAAAAAAAAAGATATAGCATGAAGCCAGGGATTACAGTGCCCTGATAGAGATATCTACAATGTCACATTGAGGCTCAGGAGCAGTGGGCAAGGACATGCACCCTCTTCTCCCCTATAAGACTCATTTTCATGTGTCTGCAAGGTGCCTGTTATACCAAAGCCAATTTCAGGTTTCTCTTCAACTCTGGGACAATGCAGTTGTCTTTATCAATGTAAGAAATATAGGGGAATTGTTTTGGTTTGGTTTCTTTTCTTTTTAATTGAGCCCGCAGTTGAAGTAAAGCAAGAAATGAGACCTCACATCAGACGAGCACACTAATGCAGAACAATAGCAAAGATCAATAAACAATTCAATCCTTTCTGAGAAAACAAGTCTGAGGTAACCTCCGGGAATGAAATAAAGCACATATACACAAAACAGCAAAAACTAACCACACTTCATATTAATTCAAGCCAACTGCTTTTCCAGGGTAGAATTCAAAAACATAAACAAGTTACTACAAAAACAGAGGAAATTGGCTGGCATTTCCCAGTCTTCCTTTCACAGCTTTTGAAGATATTTGATAAGAGATCCTCTCTGCCTTTTGAAGTAATAGACGGTCCATTTCCAATGCCAATTGAAAGGCAGAGTCATCATTTTCAAAGGAAATAATGGATTCCATTCCCGCTACATAAAGACCAAATTCCACTTTAGGGATCACAGCTCCTCCTCTGATGGGACAATGCAAATCATAAAATGTGTGAAAGCTCCCAGGAAGAGTATTTCTGATCAAGGGGACTGACTAAAGAACAAACATCCAGAGGAGATGGAGTCCAGCTCTGAGAAAGTGGCCTCTTCTGAAGAAAGCCTTTTTATCATGGACATGACATATTCAGTACTTAAAGTCTTTTTCAGCCTTATGTCCTGGTGGCAAAAGAACATTTCAAGCAGAAGTCTGGCTCCACTTCTTGGTTATTTCTATTGATTTTCCTTGACAGCTGCATGGATATTCCAGTGAAAAGGTTTAGCTCAGCACTTCCCAAGTTACAGGAAAACCTTGAGGTCACTTAGTGTGGTCTACATAAATCATGGAGATGCACAGGTTTAAGTCTGTTTTCATGGATGTCCCTCATCTTCCAAGGCAGGTGAAGATGGCAGCATCTGTACTTGTCCTTCCTGAAAAGCATCTCAACTGGGCTAGACAGTAGGCATTTTCTGCAGAAACTGAGATAAAAAGCTCTTGAACATTTCCCAAACTCTTTCCAGGGATAACATCAAGCTCTTAGTCATCTCCCTGAGAAGGAGGTGAACAAAATTGTGAACTTCCACTTCATATTTTCAGTAGATCCCATTTTGTTGGTCTTTCTTCTGAAGTCATTAACTCCTGATTTTGTGACTGTGCTTCTGTTGGACATTGCTAAGCATCAAGTGGTGAATATCCAAAAAAGTGTTAGCCTTGTACTCCAGTCTTTGCTGTTTGTACTTGTACGGTAATTCAAATAGTCCCTCGTCAGCTCAGCCCATAGACAATATCTCCGTTTCCAAAGAACCCCTGGAGAACCATTGGAGACTCCATGAGATCCTACCAAAGTCAACTCTTACTCACAGAGCTGTTTTTCCCTGTGGCTGAAATTAGTGATAGTCGGGGATCATGTCAACCTCCCGCACAGGACAAAACAGCTGAAAAGCAAAATTCATCTCATGCTGCAATACATAATCAGACTTGAGTGGGTGAACTTGTTCCTGAAAATGTTTATTTCTACCCATTAATCATTACAGGAACAAAGACGATTAGATCAGATATTAGCGTCTGAAGTTAATCAAAATAAATCCATCCTTATTGCCTTGCCAAGAATAAAAGTTCATTCACTTCCTAAGGATAACTTGCAAGGCTCTTGTAACAGCACTCACTGGAAATGTCTATTGGGGAGAATCAGAAGATTTCTTCAGTTTAAAATATTTTCCATTTTAAAAGTTGTTTATCCTAGTTGCTGTTATAAGGTTGAAACTGCTTGTTCAGCAGATTGGATGGGGAGGTCAAACCACAAGAGAGAGAATCAGCGGCAACAAAACTGCTCATGCATAGCCACAAATGTTAATCTTGATCAACCTTGATCAATGCTAATCTTCATCTCACCGCTGTGATTATGTGAGCACATAAGACATTGAGACAGTGAAGGAAACGAGGCTCGCATCCCTTCTGCAGTTGGTACACTGGTGAAATACTGCTGAAATCTGACTTAAAGACTTAAATATTCTTCATCTGGCTGCGACACATGGGAGGTAAGAGAGATAATCTGGGAAAATAAAATGCAGACCAAGGTCTGAGCAACTTTTTTTAGGAAGGAAGCGTTGGGAGCCTTTTGAACTGTGCTTTAATACTTCATTGTGAATTTGTTGTCTAAAATATTGCTGTAGTGTGTAGATGCCCAAAAGAGAGCATATTTTCATTCCATATGCATGTATAAAAAAAGCGAAGATTGTTCCCAGAAAGATTCACGTAATTAAAGAAGATATTTGAATCTAAGGAGAATTACAAAGAAAATCAAGGTGGAGGCAGAAGAAAATCGGCAGAGGTAGAACATGAATCCAGATGCTGTCCAGATAGTCTATTGCTTTATTCATGAGCTTGTATTGTCTGACAGAATTAAAAGCATCAAAACCTAGAGAAAAAGACAGACTGGGGCATTAGAAAAATAAGAAGGTGTGATTTTTAAAGCCAGTTTGGAAGGACATCTGTTTGCACATGAGTACCATATTTCCTTATCTCTTTGACGTCTGAAAACATATTTTTCAGCTTTTCTTTTACTACTAGTATCAGGAGGAACATAAAACCATTGACCCTTTTCTTCTGTATTTCCCATCTCCATACATTTTGTCCTGACATTGGCCTTGAGTATTGAGTGAGTAAATCCACCAGAAAGGCAATGGCCTGCTGTGATGTACAGCATTTCCCTCTGTTACAAGTAATATATACGAGTGTGAGTATGTGTTTGTTCTGCCAGAGATACAGCCCTGAATTGGGCAGGTAGCAACAAAGAGCCATAAAGAAGATAATTTATCCTTTTCCCAGACACATTCATGAAAGCAACTTATCTTCCCCTTCATCCACCCAGAGTCAGGATATGGCTCTTATCTGCCTGTAAACCAGACAAAGTGGTGCATATTGCCCTTTAAGGTCACCCTGCTGAAAAAATAAATAAATAAAATAAAAGAGAGAGAGGAGGAGGAGAACCAGTTTCAGCTTCAGTTTTGCACTAGCAGCCTGGACTGCTGGATGTTCCTGTCACCAGGGCAATAGCTAGGGAATAAGACTTCTGCGTGCCTTTCTTCTTCCTCTTTAATAGATAATGCCAAATATTTGAGTTCATTTTTCAGGCAAACCCACCTAACACCAGCACAACACTTGGTGGGACTCAGCTGTCTGAAGGTTGATGTCCACAAGCAAATGAGCCACATTTATGGAGCTGTCTGTACAGTCAGTGCCCAGCAAGGCATGAAGCACCATGATACACAAATATTTTTATTGGGTGAGGAGTATGACATGTTAAGTGCTTCAGATTATCTTTCCATTGACTCCGACTTTGGCACCCAGCTGAGGAGTGGCCCCCAGCATGAAAGACGACCACTTCAAGTGAGACGAATTAACTCCTAAAATTAGGTAAGACAAATCCCACCCTAGTGATTCAGACAGAAGGAACTTCATAAATATTATCATGTATGAGGAAGTATGTCCTGCTGTTTGCATTGCAGTTTGACCCCTGGTTGGTTATTGTACTCAGTGATTCCTAGTTCCTACGTTATGAGTAATAATGAGCAACCATTTCCTATTCACCTTCTTCATTCCTCATCTACAGTTCATAACTCTCATATTTGTTTTTTTCTTATTTATTTTTATTTTGTTTAAGAAACTATAATGACACAATACAAAGGATAGGGACACACTACTGATTTAGGCAGCCCCAAGCTGCTATTTTCTGTTTTGTTCATTATTCCTTTCCAGTAATACCTCACATTCAACTCCCCTGAGGCTGCATCCGATTTTATCCACTCTGATGTTCAGTTCTCTTTCCTGAGTGGAAATAGCTGCTCTGGAGACCATTGCTGTGTATAAATGGTTTAATGATACATTTCCCACTTGTGCATTATTTGACATTTACGAACACTCAGTTTCATCTGCCACTTTTTTGCTGGGTCTTTCAAGAGTTTGAGATGCTCCTGCATCTCCAGAAGGGGGTATTAGTTTCCATTATCATGAATAATTCTGTGTTATCAGCAAACTTTATCACCCCTTTACTCACTATCTTTTGCAAATCATTTTTGTTTCCAAGAACACAGCCCCCAGTGGAAACCACTGCAGGACTTTCCTGTAATGCTTTCCATTATCAAAACAGAGCAATTCTTTGTTTTTACCTTTTAATCTGTTAGTAATCCACAAAAGTAATCCAGCTCACAACGATTTGGTTCCTTGAGGCCTTTGTGGAACAACTTATCTGAAAGCTCTTTCAAAGTCTCTGTCCACTACACCAGCTGCATCATTCTAAACTACCTGTTCACAAAATACTTCAAAGAAGTTTGATCTGTGATAGGTTTCTCCCTAATAGCAATGTTGCCTCTTTCTTAAAATATTATATGTTACCTTGATACTACTAATCTCATTTCTCATTTCAGATTCTTCCAGTGTCTCCAGTACAGCATCACTTTTTGATCTGCAATTTCCCAGATCCTTGGTGAGCTTCTCAAAAAGTCGCAATACATTTCCCATTTTCTGTTCCATGTAACCAAGGCTGATTTAAGTGACAGATGGTGTACTATGATTAACAGTACACTAGTTTTATAACTCCATTTCCTTAGAATCTTGCATCCTTGTGCATCATCTTTTTTTTTTTTTTTACTGATTTCATTGATTTTATATATATATATATATTTGATTTTCTATAGATATATATTTTTACTAACATTTTTGTTAGGAATCATTATTTTGATTGACCTTCCTCCACTTTAGCTTTGTCTTCCCTGGCAGAGTCTTCCACCAGTACGTTTAAGAAAGGTTTTATTACCATTCTATTACATTTCTAAAATGGGTCTCAAAATCTCTCTTTTTTTTGCCATGGTTTCATGTTCTCTTATTGTTTCACATTAAACTGCCAAACATTAAGCTCTTTTTCCAATTTAAATATTTATAAAGATTTTCATATTACTTCAGATGTCAGTTTTACTTTGGTGTTAGTTAACTGATTTATTTATCACAGTGTTTGAGGAGTGTTTAAGAGGGAGAAATAATTCAATTTCTTCAACCTACTAACTACTTGTTGCTAATATGACCAACAGTTTTAATCATCTAAAATGCACTGCTGATTCCTCTTTTTCTGCAAAGCTACCTTCCATCCAGTCAATGTCCATGTCAGTGTCGTGGAATCATGCCTATACTGGTGTGGGGAGTTAATCCATCCCAAGAACTGGACTTTGCATTTGACTTTGTTGAACTTCATGGGATTCCTGTGAACCTGCTTCTACCATCTCTCTGAGTAGCAGTCCCCCCTGCCCTGGATATCCATCTGTATCATTTGAGAACTTGAACTTGAGTGTGGCACATCCCATCTTTGTCATTAATAAAGATGAAACATGGGATTAAGCCTAATATTTTCCCGTGAGCCCAATAGCCCAGACAGTTTTCAGCTCATCCATCCAGTCCATATCTTGCAATTTTTATATAAAGATAATGAGACCATGCCAGAAATCTTGCTAAAGTCAAGGTAGATTATATCCACTGCTCTCTCCTGTTCACAGAGTCAGTCATCTCAGCACCGGAGTCAATGAGATTGTCCAATCACAACTTGTTCATAGTCCCCTGCCTGTCTCCATGTGCCTGGAGATGTTTGCTCCATCATTTGACTCTTTTTCTTGTCCCTCTGAAGATGGGAGTGATATTTGCTTTTTTCTGTTGCCACAGTCTTTCAGAAGGACCTCGTAGTGACATTAGTCAGCTCCTTAGGACCCCTGGATGCATCCTCTCGTGTCTCATAGACTTCCAAATCTCTAGATTATCTTTATAGCCCCTAACTTAATCCTTCTCCACTATGGGCAATAGCTCTCTTTCCACACTACGCGATATGTAGACCTGGCACGTTTGTGACAAGAACTTGCCAAAAAAATCACAGAATCAAAATATGGTTGAGGTTGGAAGGGACCTTTTGAGATATCCTGTACAACTCCCCTGCACAAGCAATGTCTCCTACAGTGCCTTGCACAGGATTGTGTCCATGCTGAGGCACAGAAGATGTTGAATACGTTAGTTACTAACATCTAAATAGCTCTACAAAGTTTTGTAGAACTGGAGAAAGAAGTTTAATCTATGACCTTTTCCTGTAGCAAGTTCAACCTGAACTTTTAAGGGTATTTGTTCTGTGCATCATTGTGATCAGTAGAACAGCATTAAGAAATACCTGATGATGATATCAGCTTCTTGTTCTGGAGCTAGAATTGTTTTTCTCAACATGTTGTGCAAGGCTCCATGCTCACTAAATGTTAACCTTTCAAAGAGATGTAAGAGAGTTAGCAGAACACTGTTTATATCAAGCTTTGGCAACAGGCCAGCAGTTGATGCTGCTGACCAGGAGGAGTGCAAGAGCAACCTCTTCTTCACTGCATCACAAAGAGGATTCTGTCTGTTACCCCTTCCCCTTCACTTCAGAACTAAAACCTCAGCAAACATAAGTTGTATGGAAAACTTCTGAAACAACTGCAATAGGAAGGTTACTGTGCTCATTTCCCCTTATCATTCGAGCAGGAGCAGATTCTTGTCTAGTTATATTGGTGTAACTCAAGCTTTGCTCCTGATTTTTAATGAATCTGGTAGCAGAATCTGGCTCTGTGTCTGTACAGGGTTGGATTGTGAGGAAGGTTAATACTGATCTGCACTGTCTAATATGGAGGAAAGCTAATAAGAAGACAGATATCCAACCCTCCTTTCAAAGGGCTGAGTCCTCTCCATTTCCTTCACTCTTCCCTAGACCTGCAAGAGCTCAGCCCTCTCCAGTCAGGATACTTGTTCAAATTCAAAGGGAAATCTGTGTTTCAGCTCTCACTCTCTGCCTTGCAGCATACTTGTCTCCCTCCCCTCCCTCTACTCCCCATAATTTACGTTCTTCTGCTTCATTGACGTGGCTGGGATTTTACATTTAAACAATGTTCCACCATGTACCAGTTCCTCCTGATAATAAGTGAAGCTCGGTCTCAGATTGACTCAGCTCCTTGGCATGCAGGTAATTTCTCCAGCTTCCTCCCATGGCATTCCTCTCCATAGTCTGAATTTGAAAGATTTCCATTGCAAGCAATGAGATGCACAGATGTGTCTTAGATAGTTGGGTAGACTTTATGTGCAGTGAACCTAGCTTCCAAAGATAAAATGGACAAACTTAAGAGAGGCAGACCTCTCTTTCTTGAAAATTTCTCATTATCTTCCTTAAAAGTTATGGTCCAAACACATAATTTCCTTTTTGGTCCTATTTTAGTCTTAGATGTGAGGT
This sequence comes from Crypturellus tataupa, assembly GCA_034781795.1. Classification (NCBI taxonomy): domain Eukaryota; kingdom Metazoa; phylum Chordata; class Aves; order Tinamiformes; family Tinamidae; genus Crypturellus; species Crypturellus tataupa. Next base: position 1,476,607 of record JAWLRI010000771.1, read on the forward strand.
GTGTACCATTCGGGACTGAAACCTTCTCTGCTCTTGCAACATAAGTGCTATTAGCAATTTTGGCACCTGAAAGGGAGATCTAGGAGCCCTAGTTTATAGAAGTTACAGGTCCTATTGTCACAAGGAATCACAGACAAAAGCCAGAGGATAGAATAAAAATCAGGAAAGCTCCAATGAAGCTCATTTTTAGAGGTCATCTATTGGAAGGAGAATCCAAGATTTACATCAGGGCCTGGATATACTCTTGTTTGGCCATGCTTGGAGAGGGTCTACAACAAGCTCAATAGCAAAGCCTTGGTCTGGGTTTTCGGTATAGGTATATTCACTGACTTCACTGGGTACCCTAACAGAAAACTATATCCTGACTATTTCTTCATTTCTGACCCATAGTTCTCTACAGGACCCTTTATGCTGATGAATTTAGATTTCTCTATGGTTGTTTTTGATTGGTCTCAGTTCTCAGATTAGCAGTTGAGATAGACTGGAACTATCTGTAGAAGACACTGCCAACACAGATAGACGTCACTACGTCACTACTAGAGTCAACTGTCCTAGTTTTCAAATTTGCTTGTTCCAGCTTATTTTCCCAAACACGTGTTCCTCTTATTGCCATAACTAGAGAATCAGCCATGAAGAACCAAGCAGAGCATCTCGATTAAAATAATAATTCACTCCACGTATCTGACAGGTTTGCGTCAGAATTCTTAGGGCAAATCCAAGATAGTTAAGAATCTACTGAGCAATAACGTGCTGATAAAAACACTGAGGGAGGAAGATCACATTCCTCACAGCGAGGTAGGTTGATAGTACAAGTGGAAATATATACACAACACCCTCTGTTCAGCAAATATGTGCAAACCTTATCAGCTGAACAGGTCTCCTGCGTCTGTTGAATATTTCATTGAACCCAGGCTGCATTTTGGAGGTGCCTTCCCCAGGCCTGGTTTGCTTCTGCTCCGCAGCAGAACCATTCAGGCGCCTGGCACGGAATCCCCCTATCTCCTTTCTCTCTCTTGGCCTCTTATTTCAGCATTAGTGGCAATAAAAGATCAGCATTTCTCAGAGAGAAACCCCTATGCCCTCAAAACATGAGAGGGGCTAAATTAGCCTCATTAGTTTCAAAAGAGAATACTTTGAGATCCACCTCCGGATAGAAGCTGTAACAGCTATAACGATGTCCATGTTCTTTCTGCTGTTTCAGTGGGTTAAAAAAGTTTCTTTTGTATATACATATATTTAATTAAATGGAAATGGCAACTCAGTGACATGACTCCAGGAATCTGGGCTTTGGACACTGACACAGTCCTTTTTCAGCAGTTGTTACCAGAATATGGAAAAAGAGACAAAACTGGTCTCTTGTCACAGGCTTATCTGAAGGTTGACAGCTCTCAATGGTATCCACCAAGAGACATCTTGTTCCACACTCAGCTCTGCTGGTGAAGGCATTTTTCCAGATCCACTGAAAATTCCAGTCCCAGGTATCTGCTACACCACAAGTTTCACGCTCCACGAGCAGCAGGTTTCGTTATCCCATAAAGTGATCATCACCTAAGGCACAAAACCCCTCCTGTCCAAGGAGATTCCTGCAACGCTTACATGGGGACTGGGCTGTGGTAGCTTGAACTAAGCTGTGGGGGAAAAAAAAAAGGAAAAAAAAAGGGAGTGGGAGGCACAGGGCAGCCCAAAAGGTCACATGAAATGAAAGAGAGAAGAACCATGCAGCATTCTTCTGACAAAGACATTTTTTAAAAGATACAGGTTAATGGGAAGGAAGAGGCAAAACTATTTATGAATTTGTGCTAGCTGCAGGAAAATGTTTCACCAACACACATAAAAAAATGAGGGAGGTATTTAGAAAAACATGCAAATGATTAATTAGCAAATTGAAAGTTTGAAGTGTTAAGTCTCAAAATGGGTTGTGATTTAAATTGACCTTTCTTAAGATTTTGCAAGGTGTAAGCAAATAAACCCACTCTAGTTTAATGTGAAATGGTGGATTTTAAGTCAAAACAAAAAAGATGACTCAATCTATCTGAGCTGATTTTGTTAGTTTGTTTTTCTGTTTCTCTGAAGGAAAGCTTGAAAATAGAAAACATTTCATTTTGATTTAACCAATATCAGCGTTTCAATTTTTGACTCTGACTTTTTATTTTGTGAATACAGTTTCCAAGGCAAAAGAAAAAAAGTCTCCCCAGATGAAGATATAATCCTCATTTTTGCCAGTCTGGTCTCTGTTGGATGAGGCAGTCACTATGTTCCCTACCATTCCATGCAGTAACAGCTGGTAATCCTTGAGGACAATCCTTGTTTGTTTGCTTGTTTTTGGGGGGAGACTGTTACAGAAATCATTTACATCTAGATGGAATATGACACTGGGATATGAACATGAAGACCCTCCTAGTCTACAGGAAAATCAGAAATCCTTCCCAAGTTCCTAGCACATACCCTTGCACTCAGCCTGCCATGGGATGACCCTCTATGGATGCACCAGCCTCAGGTAGGGGACCTACAAGGTCTTCCAAGGACGGACTGTGAAAAAAGAGATGATTCAGCTAGAGACACTGACCAAAATTGCAAGCAGCACAAGTCTTGTTTGCTTTAGGTTTTATTTCCCAATTAGTTCTATTTCTTATTGACCTTCTTGCTCATTATCAGACCTGATAGGCTGACTCCCCCATGCACACATGCTTAAGAGCTGTTGGCCATGCCTGAAGTATATTCCAAGAGGGACTGTGAGCCAGTTCTTGAAACCAAAATTCAATGAGCTAGCTGTGAAGTTGGGGTGATTTTCAGGTCAAGACTCACTAAAGAAAAACAGATACCTGAAGAGGAGCTTGGGTCTGGCCTGGTTACTCTCATCATCATGTGGATGCAGGGTTCTTCCTCGACAAACACAAGAAGAAGGTACCTCCAAGAAGCGGATTGGAAGTGTGAGGGCGAACTTGAAGTATACGAAGCATAAGTTCACTTCCCAGTCAAGCAATGTGGACTAGTGCAACCACTGAATCTAGCAGGACCTAAGTTTTTCCCAGACTAAGGCCTGGACGCTCTGCATTCTGTTCATCTCTGCTGTTATTTCATTTCAGTGTGGGTTTTTTCCTTGATGTTTCACTTCATAGCCCCTACACTCACTTTTAAGCATCTAAGCCTGAGCTCTGGGACTTACAAACTTACAAATTTGTGATCAAATTTCACATTGCAAGTCTATGCAGATGTCAGGAATGTCAAGCTAGGGCTATCAATCTGCATCCTCAACCCTTGAACCCCCACAGCAAGACATGGGCAAGTCTTTGTCAGGGTCTTTTGTAAACAGAATGGCCTAAATGCTTACATAATATTTGATCTATTGTAAAATATGAATACCTTGGGGAAGAAAAGCTGAGTCTGCAACGCTACTGGAGAAGACACATTCAACTGTTTGTAAAAGTGTTATCTAAACATTTTCACCCACTGATGCTATTCTCTGCATCAGAGACTTGGAGCGGAGTGCTATTTGCCTTCAAGAAGGACAACATTAATGACTATTTACTTTACTTTCTGTCTGCTCTTAGCATCCACCTCACTCCCGGTGTAGACCTAGCCCCTGCCTCATGCACTGGCAAAAGACACTAATGCGAAGACGTGCTCTGTGACCAGCCATGAAGAAATATCATGGCCCTTGGGGTCCGAGTTCCCCATCTGCTGGCTCAAATCCTGTTCCAGGGAACAGGCAGCCCTTGGTGACAATGCTTGGCAGAGCACCACGGTGCTGGATCTCACCCTCTTAGCTTCCTGCAGACACTGGCACAACGCGAGCTGACCCGTGCCAGGGCAGCACTGCAGCTCCTTTACCCAGGTTTGAATTTTTGCTCTCAAATCTCCCTCTTTCCTCCCTCCCGTGGATTTCCTTATGTATGAAGTAGCAGGAGGCTGCCCTGGCTTAGGATTTGTGTTGCCCCATCCCCTTGGGAAGAGGTGAAAGAAGATTCAATGTCCACTCCTGGGAACTCATCAAAATTAAGATTCTAATAAAATTTAATATAAGATGAAGTATCTCAATTCCAGCATTTTGTTATAATTAGATATGAGTGTATTCACCATTTCAAGCTCACTAGATTGCCCCCGTATAACTTTGTGTAGGGAATTCTACATGCACAGTAAAATTTTCAGAGTGAGAATTGTCCCTTGGGTGGTGTCCAATGGATCTAATGGTCTCAAGCAATTCCACTGTGCAATCCATGTGGCCTCAGTCCTAAAATGGACTATTTGTTCTGGGATGAGCTAGAGGATTTGACAGCTGAAGTCTTCAGCTTATATTTGCCTTGTGCTGTTGGATAAGTTTTTCTGGGCTTTAAGTTCTGAGCACTGTTTTGCTTTGTTTTCTTGAGAACAGATGCTTGTAAAAAATACAGTATTCAAAATCTGACATGTTGGCACTGCAGTTACTCAAATGCAGAAATATGATCCTTAAAATTAAGTGTACAATGCACATACATATGTATACAGGTGCATGGTCACACATAGCACTTTTGACAACACAGCTAGAATTTTCCTTCTGTGAGTAATAGAGACAAATAGACATCAACAAGAAGTGTTAAAAACATTTTAAAGTATGACCTAACCATCTTGTCAAACTTTCTTACCCATCAGTCTTCTGTTCTGAGATCTATTAAGACAGAAGTCACTGTAACTGTGAGACATTATCTTATCTCCAGAAGAAGGGTTTGAAAAATAACCTTATTTGCAATAATCCTTCTCTATCACCCAAAATGACTTTCAGTGCCATAAATACTCTGGGAATATCAAAAGCTGCTGGCCTGATGTCTATTAATTTCACGATGTTTCTAATTTAAACCTACATAGAAAGCACAAAATGACAGTGAGCTGAAGCAGAAGATTTAAGAGGATTTCAGGGATTTAACTCTCAGAGGTTTCCTTCAACCTCTGTCCGGCCTTGCTGGTGAGCTCAAGATATCCTACAAGATGCTGATATACCAACTCCTCCTGCAGCCAGAATCACAACACACCCTAGAAAACCACTTTTCAAGTGACAGCTCTCAATACATAGGCTAATTTTTTAACAAGCTATGGGAATTCAGCTGCTTAGACTTCCACTAGAAAAGGTAGTGAAGGCCTTTCTAGATTTTAGACTTTACATCACTTGAAGTCAAAGCTCCTTTCCATAGTGCCCTCTAGGCCACTGCACTCCTCTTTTCCTAAGAGGTTTCCACATCTGTTGGGTTCAAACAATCAGCTATTGTCTTTGGTCTGGGAAGGGAGTGGCAGGGGTTTTGTCCACAGGGTGGGGACACATCCATCGAAATTGTCAGGAAGCAGCAGTTGAAGGAAGAATGGCCTTTAATGTCAACCAGAATCTACATCTTCCTCCTCTTGGGAATGTATCCCCTGGGTAAAGGAATAAAAATAAAAATAAAAATAAAGTAAAATAAAATAAAATAAAATAAAATAAAATAAAATAAAATAAAATAAAATAAAATAAAATAAAATAAAATAAAATAAACAGCCTAAAACATGAAAATATAGTTACCATTTTATAAGGAGGTATAGGGGTGTGTGCAGCATGACCTTGGCTAAAACATTACTGCACTTCTGGAGGAGCAATTGCATAAGCATAGGGTAGGTCTTGTGGCTTAGTAGCATTATCTTCTGTAAAGTAGCCAGAATTAGCAAAATTATGTCTTACAATTTAAATTTTGAGGAGTATCCATATGCCAAAATGCAGGTGTTTAGCATCATTTTATCATATTGGATATTATGGCTGGTCTACTGCTCTTTATCCAAATCTATGGGTCTTCTCTAAACTTTGTATTGTAGCTGACAGACCCATATACCCTGTAGGTCTTGAGACGGTTCAAAAAGGTGCTCTAGGATATCTGAGATACAGACAGTTTACAGATATACCAGCCTACAGAGACAGCTCAAATGACAGAAATCTGAAATCTCAGATTTCTAGAGATCTCAGTCTTATAAACCTGTGTTTAGACTGCTGAATTCCACCTATTGTGTGTGTGAGCACTTGTCCAAAAGAAAAAGAGCAGCTTGAAGAAGGAGTGAGGTTAAAGACACTGTCCTACCTACGCTGTCTAGGAGCATCCTCATAAAGGGAGCAGAGACGGGTCAGGGATGCCAGAGATTAGCTGGGATTAGGTTACTTAGCCAGAGAGACAGCTCCCAAAACAAAACTGGTCTGGATCTCATGGCTTTGCATGGGGCAGGTGCAGGAAGTGACTAAAGGCATCGTGACATATGCTGAGAACGTGTCCTTGACCCACCGTGTCCAGGACCCAACAATATTCCCATCTCTCATATCCTACCTTTCCCACCACGGAGGCAGCAACTAAACCTTAGGATCTGGGCGCTCGCTTGGTAATATTTTGCTGCTACTTGTTAGGCATCAGCAGACCCCCTGCCAGCAGCGATGGAAACTAAATATAACTGTCTGCAGCTCCTGGGTTTCATTATCGAGCGCAGAAAAGGAAACACCTGGAGCGACGGGAGGAGGGGTAGAGCATGGCCAGCTCTGGGGCTTGGATGGACTGCCAGCCCCAAAGGCATTGACGTTCCCATCACGGCCTCATAACAAATAACAAATAGACACTGTTTTCCATTCCTGCAGCACGTCCCGCCGGAGCCACTGTCCGGCTTCAAGGGCTGCAGGGAGAGCTGGTCTACCAAGCAGGACCGTGCTGGATGCAGGCACCATTAAACCTATCATCAGACCCGTGTCTGCAGAAGCAGTATCTCCTGGAGGGTCCTGGAGAGGATGAGCAGCCGGTTTTCTGCCAACCTGGCATCTCCTGCCAGCCAGAATATCCCCCAGTCCATGCTCTGCTGTTCCTGCCCCATTCCCTGCTTGCATTGAGCCCCTTTTCCCAGGAAAACATGCAACGGACAAGATCAACAGCAAGGAGGATAACAGGATTTGGAGCTGCACCTTTCCAGACAGTTGCTCCTGCTCAACAAGAAGCCAATAGAGATTTTTCTTTTCCCTCTCCCTTCTCATGCTAATTACCCAGGAGTGATTGGAATTGCAGCCTAACACGGAGGGAAAGAAACAGAGCTAGAGGCAGAGTTTTCCATGCCACTATAAAGTGGCATAGGGAGGAGGGGAGAAATTGGTGGAGGAAAAGCAAAACAAAGCAGAAAAATCAAAATAAAAAAGAGTGGTTTTGAAAAAATATAAAATCAAATAAGAATGCAAGGATTTGAAGAAAACTCATTCTTTATGTTTGGTCACGTTCGCTTCTTTCAGCACTTGCCCTCCAAGTGACCAGGAAAGTGGCCTATTAAAGAGTGCTGCTTTCTTATTAGTATTCCTCCTTCCCAGCCAGAGGAGGTAGCAAAGAGGGGGGAAAGCGGGATGGAAGCGGGTTTAGGGAGAGCGCTTGGAAATTCCTGGCATTTTTCTGCCTTTGTGTCTGGGGGCTGAACTGAAAGGGAGGGAGGCAGTGAGGGGACGACGCTGGGCAGAACTGAGAGCCTTTTTATCCCATTCACTAGTCAGCTTCTAAAAAAAAAAAAAAAAACTAAAACACTAAAAAAAAAACCCCTACAAACTTTAAATTTGTTGCCTTTTTTTTTTTTTTGAGGGAGTTAGCCCTCAAGGGAGCAGACCCCAAGGTCTCCCGTCCGTCTGCCCCTGATAACCCTGACTCCTATGGATTCCCACGGGAAAAGCCCTGATCAGCTCTTCTCCCTCCAGCCCTGGTGACCGAATCACACCAGGTTTTTGTCTGGGTTCACTCTAAAATCACCATCTGACCCAGCTGCCCCGGCTCCTCTTTTGAAACTCTGCTTCCTCTCATTGCAATCCCCAGCTTGGCTCATTGCATTCCTCAAGGCATAACAACCCCTAGAGTGGGTCAGTGCAAAGCCTTGTCTGAGCCACTGTCTTGTCCCTGGAAGTGGTTGGAAGAGGGTAAAGAGGGAAAAGAGGCACGGAGGGATATTCCTAGACAAGAGAAAAAGTACTTCAGTGTTAAGTGGCTTCAACATCTTCCAGGACTTTTTCATGAGGGCTTCCACCTAGAACATCACCCATAGACCTATCCCTTAGTGTTTTTTCTTTCTTTGACTCCTTTTTCCATCTTGTTTATATTTCTGGTCTCCACAGCATGCCCTAGCTCCTGATTATGTGAAGGAATGAATAGTCTAACCTATTGCCTCTACCCAGGTCTCTTGGGGAGCTGTGACCCAGGGTTGTCCTCCTGCTCTCTTTTGGGGACAATGGAGCCCTAGGCTATTCCCCAGGTAGTGCTTACACAGGAGCGGCTCTGGGGCTGCAATTGTTCACAGTGCCCTTACCTTTGCCAACCCTATTGTGTCCTATGGAGATGGGGGGAGCAGAATTGTATGCACCATTCAAGAGGTCAATGCCCCGGAGACTCATTTGGTGCCACAATCACTTTATTTTACTTCTTTTGAACATTATTCTTTTCCTAAAAGCTCTAAATTCTATTTCACTTTTTTGCCTCTGACTGAGTACATGTACTATGTTTCATGTAGCTCTTCTCAGGGACACAAAAGTGCCACCCTGGGAAAGGTTAATTTAAGGCCTGTGTATGGTCAGGCTGCTTTTTATTTTCCCAAGTGCAGTACTTTATATTTTTCAACATCAAATGTGAATTGTCCCACTCAGTTACTCCAGATCTGAAAATCCTTCTGCAGTTTCACATGCTGAACTTTCAGTCAGACTATCCCGAATAAATCTGTAGGAGCAGCAGCAAACACATTGAAATCACCATTCAACCTCATTCCACCCATGAAAAAAAAGAGCAGAACAAGACCTGGAGATGCTGGGACCCACCAGCATCACATCTCTGCTGGAAAAAACAGCATTCCATCCCTGTTCCTTTCTCTCCATCTTTGAACCTTTAATTAATCCATCGTAAGCAACAGATGAACTGGATCAGGTGAATCACACTGGATCTGGCTTATGTGCCATCTCACCCTATAACCAGAAAGCCCACAGCAGCAGAGTGGCCTCTGATGTTCCTTCTGTATCTTACTAAAGCTTATGAAGAAGTCCCAGGTGAGGTCTCCTTAGGGTCCACATGGCCCTTGCAATGATGTAGAAGCACTGAGTGACTCCCTTGAGCTCATAGTCCATCTTTCCCCTCTCCGCTTATCCACCTGAAGCCAGGATGGAACATGTCCAGGGCTTTGCTTCATGGAGAGCTATAAACTCTGTCCAGATTTGTCGCATGGAAAAAAATACGATGAGCCAGTGCATCCACAGGTCATCTGATAACTAAAAATAGGGAGTAACAAGCTGAAAATTTTGGGCTCCGCCTTGGAGCTCCCGCAGAGCACCTCGCATGCAAACATTTGTTTGCAACAGGACAAAGGAAAAGTGGTCGGTGCTAAATATAGGGAAGCTCTTAAGCACGAGTAGGTGGGGTGGAATATGTGCTGTGCCGGTCGCTCGGCATTTGGCTAATAAACGAGGGAGGACAAGAGCCGAGGGACAGAGGTGGGAAGAAGTTTGTTTATTCATAGCTTCATGCTGCCTTGTGCTTTTTCCTCCTGCCAAGAATGACCTCAAAGCATTCGGGAGCTCCTCACCGGAGCCTGCGTCCCTCCTCCTCTCCTCCTCGTCTTGCTTTTGGCTGTTTTGCCAAGGCCAGCTGGCCCCTGCTGTTCACCATCCTCCAAAGAGCCGCACGCATTGTGCAGCGAGATCCCCGGAGAATATCTCTCATCAGCGGAATCTCAAATCAAATTCGAAGCACACTGAAGAATGAAAGGCCACACCTGTGGATGATGTGTTGGCGGAGATTTCCAGCAATCAAGGTTTCTCATTTTCTTTCTCATTATTTACTGTGATTATCCCCTGTGCTATTCAACCAGGAATGGCTGGTCAGCCATTAGAGCACTCATTATAGTGGGCATTGCCCAAGACCAAGCCTTTTAGCTAATAGACACCAAAGGAATGCAGCGTATATTCCAGGTCCAGCCTGTTCTTGGCAAGTTTGCAAGTTCAGATCATGGAGTGGATTGATCGGCCAAAGTGCAATCAACCTTCCCTCCTTCTCCCCTGTTGCTTCCGTATTTGCCAAGTCCGTAAGGCTGATTGCTCACCACAGCCATGGGATCTATGAAGTTTGGTCATGGTTTGTCGTGGGCTTAGTTCTTCTCTCTGTTTACAAGCCTGAAGGAAAGGATTTTCAGTTTCCCTTTGAGTGGATTTGTCATTTATCAGCAGGGGAATTGATCTACCGCAACTGGCTACCCAGTGGCCAAAGTCTTGCATGTCCTTTTGCATCTTTTGCAGATGTTCTTGTAGGTGGAGCTTAGCTCACATATAGGATGCAGCGACGTAATGAGAACTTCCTCTGGCCCCAGAAACTTCAGCACATGCTCCCCACATCGGAGGCATTTCTACCATGCTTGCTACTGAGCTAACAAGCAGGCTGGAGTAGATCCAGATAAGCCCCCTTTTCTTCCTGGAATTTCCTATTATTGTTAATCTCATCAGCATGAAGCACAGCCCTAAGCCAGAGTGTTCTCCTGGACATTGGGCTTTCTAACCAGCAGCCTTCGGCTCTTGATGCTCACTCCCTTCACTGGAAAGAGATTCAAACCCTCTTCTGAGCTAACCACTGCTTAAGTGACTCGGGAAAATATTATCTGCTTTGCTGTCCCAGGTTGCTGCATCCCAGTTCTACCTCATACATCCACACGGACTCTTCTGTAGAGATGCAGTATATGTACCCTCTTGAAGAAAGAGCACCAGCCCACATTCCACAGATTGTTGTAAGGTCTTTGTTGCTTTATTTGTTCATTTTCTTATTTTCTGCTCCACCCTGGCTGTCAACTCCCTTCCTTTTTTAATCTTCATGCAGCTGCAGCCCATCATACCACAAACAGGGTGTGGGTGGGTAGGTGAGTGGACACATGTGGCTGATGCATGTATGGGAGTGCATTTCCAGAGCTAACCCCCTCAATCACAGAGGCAAAACTGACATTTTATGACAGAGCAACTCCCCAGACTGCATCTGCAAGGCTGTCCCCAGGCAGTCACAGTCTGCATCTGCAAGGTGAATCCCTGCAGATTCTCTACCTCTCATGTAGGTAGCGGAGACCTTAGTGGCACCTGCCTTAAAAGCAGTGACATTAGGAGGACCAAAGCATTGCAATATGAAGCAGGATTGCAAAGAAGGACAATGGGACAAAAAAAGAAAAAGAAAAAAAAAAAATGCTGTTTATCTTCTTTAACCTCTTTCCTGACCCAGAACAGGCAATCACTGGGAGCAATGCAGGTACTTAGTTGATTACCTGTGGTTCTCAAAAACATTGGATCTAGACCTACTTTCATAGGAGGATGCTCTATGGGACAATCAGTCTTCAGAGAAGTTTGGGCTCCTCCTGTCTATACCATTATCAAGGTGCAATCAGTCCCTATTTCCTCCATTTGCCCATGCAAGCCAAACTCAGTGGGCCTCTTGCCATTAACTGTGGTGGATTCTGCTACATCTTTTCTTTACAACTGATTTCCAGGGAAAGCAGAGAGCTATTGGATAGGGCAGTGGATGTCCCTTGCTGATCCCAGCCCTTCTAGGACAGGACAGGACCAGCAATGAATTGGTGGGGTCTCAGACATATAAAAGCACTCAGCATCTTTACCCTTCTTTCCTGGGTGTCCTAGTAGCTCTGGCAGGTGACATATTAGAGAGTTTCAGCTCTCTTCTCAGGTAGCACTAAAAACTTGCATGAGTGATACAGGAGCAGGAATTTTCCCATCTCCTCTGGGTTCGTCCGGCAGGGAAATACTAGACTTACATCTCAATGACTAACAATAATTTTGGCAATGCTGCATTCATCTAAAAGAGTATTAATTTCTTCTCTTGCCTCAGAAAGACACTGCCTCAACCAGGAGCCACCAGCTACTGTTAAGACCCATGCCAAAGAGTGATGAAGTATGTCTTGCTGAAGCTGTTCAGCTTGGACATTAATCATGCCAAATAAAATTGAAATGTCCTGTGATTTTTACTTATCTTCCTTAGACTGAAGAGTTTCAAGGGGATTCTCTGTGCAACCATATGTAATTCCCATTACTGCTGATGAGAATGATGCATTTCCACTAACTGGATAAATGTTCTTTAAACTGCTCCTTTCTGAAACATGGGAGTATGGAAATGAAAGGAAGGTGAATTGTTCTCATCGTAGTGTTTCAATTAGCTTCCAGTTTGGTTTTATTCTTGTTTTTAAATGCTAAAGAAATCCATATAAAATAATAATAATAATAATAAAAAGTCAGGAAAAAAGAAACTAATAAGCAAGAAAGAGAAGAGAATTTTCCCAGATCCAGTCCAGTATTTTCTTATTAATCACAATGGGATGAAAGATGAAATTTACATTTTGCAGTGGGAAACTGAGGCCCTAGAAAAGAAAAACACTTGTGAAAAAACAATTAGCATCAATGTTAGAAATGAGACTTATGACTGGGATCCATCCTACCTGGCCGGAACAGATGATTCATCTAACCCAGATTAGAAATCTGCCAAAAAGCCAACCTTCCATTACCTTTGGTTTTCCATTATGTCTGGAAAAGCCGAAGGGGAGCAGGAAGCAATGCCATGAAATGCCCCCAACCCAAGGCAAAGCAAAGCAGATGTGGTTTGCCCAAGTTATCCCACCTGTGCCTCCTCATAGCCCTACTCAACCACTCTTACCATCTCACATTATCAACTGATTTTTTCATGCAAACCTCATAAGGAAAAAGAAAACACATCCAGCAAACTTCCCCCACTCCTTTTCCCCCCTCCAGGTTCCAAATAATTTGCCCCCTCTCTAATAATTCAATGAGCTTTGTTATGACAGGGCAATGCAGCTAATGGAGAGTGAAATTGAGGAAGAATGTGTGGAAGTTGCAGCTTTTATCTCTAAAACAAATAGTGAATTCCTCGGGGCAGCTGCAGTCTCCAACAATGATGCGGCTGCCGGGCCTTCAAGTGTTGCCCTGGTAACTCCTAGGGCAAATCCTTGTCCAAGAGGGAAGAGAAGGCGGAAAAACTTACGGGAAGAGAAGTGGAGTTGGGCGAGAAACAGTGGGGAGCCTGGGAGAGGATTTTGATGGTGGCACTTGCTGCACTCATTGCCTGAGCTCAAAGGACCATCCTGATGCTCCCAGGGAATCCCCACTGAATCCAAGAGATGCTCTAAGGATCTCCAGCTGGAGAGACGTAAGGTTGCTCCATCATTCCTCCAGCTCAGAGATGTCTTCTCTTTCACCGGTGGTCCACAGCCACCTGCAGCAGTTTGTGGAGAACTTGAACAGGGTGTGTTGGAGTAGCAGTGATATAATTCTCTGCTGACGTTGGACTTGAAAAAGGACATACCTTTCTAGCTGGGGACGAGCAGAATGACCAGTTTCCACGAACCAACTATCTGTAGCAGTGGAAAATGTGTCTAGGTGTCTAGGTGCCTGGCTATTCTTCCTAATGGGTGGATTGTTTTTCTAATGTCTAAAAAAATAAATAAATAAATAAAAGGAAAAAAAATAAGCAGTCACACTTGTACTGGGGACAATGTTAGAGAAATACAATATAAAACTCACACATATCTCTATGGATGCACCGTGGCCATGATGGGTAGTTTTGCCTCCCTACTTGTCCCTTCCCAATGCACCTGCGATGCAACAGCCTACATTGCAGCTCCCCAACTCCTCTCCAAACAGACTGGACCAGGAATCATGACAGCAGGATGTCATCCATGCAATGATGCATCGGGGATCTCCCCAGTCATGGTCTGCATTTCTAATCCAAGCTATAGTGATGTCCTGGCAGATCATGGTGGTCTCTAGTCATAGAGGGGGCCCTGCTCTGGGAGATAGATGGTTTTGACATCTGCGTACTGAAGTACAAAGACTGAGGAAGAGAGGGATTTGGGAGTTCTGTTTGACAAGTTAACATGATACTGGTTGATAACAAGTTAGCCATGGATCCCAACAGGATCCCGGTCTGCATCAGGAGGAGCATTGCCAGCAGGTTGAGGGAGGTGATCCTGCCCCTCTACTCAGTTTTCATGAGGCCACATTTGGAGTATCGGGTACAGTTCTGGGCTTCCCAGTGTAAGAGGGATGTGGAACTTCTAGAGAGGGTCCAGCCTCGATGCATCTCTCTTCAGTGGGGTTGTGTTCTCATTTCCAACACCTATCTCACATGGAGACATCTATACTACAGGCGTGTGTCTTGGTGCACACCTGAAGCCACCCGAGGGTGGGTATCTGCATGACCAAGATGGCAAACAAGCTTCTGGAGCATCTGTGTTGAAGCAGTCAACTGCTTGCTGAAAATGAGCTTCCTTGTTTAATACTTTTAAAAAATGAAATCCAGGAGGTCCAGAAATTACACTTATCTGTTCATCCACATCCAACACAAAGCGGAGGAACAGAAGAACCACTGACCTTGCTCTTAAAGATGGGATCACAAATGAAATCAGGAACTTATGTCAGAGCTGAGCACTGAACCCAGACTGCATAAGTCTCTGTCTATTACCTTAATTCTAACAGGGCTATTTTTGCCTTTTCCTGGATTTGAGTGTTTTTCTTTGCTTTCCTTTCTGAAATAATCACCCTGGCAACCCATCTCCTGTCATTCATGCTCTTGCCCATCGTGCCGCCTTGACCCCAAATTTGAATTCCAAACATTATTACTGCAGGCCCCGTTGCACAAGGAAGCGAGGTGATGACATTCAATAAAATCGGATTACTGGCATGTTAAATGATCCCAAGCTGGATCTCAGCCCAAGACTTGCCATGCTGCACTAGTTTCCTTGGCAGTTCTCTGGGAACGGTGGTAAACACTGCGAGGAAGTCTAGAGACGTCAGGCAAACATTATGACAAATCCGAACGCAGCTGAACAAGAATAACATGGCACAGAGATGAAAAAAAAAAAAAAAACTATTTTAGGGCATTTGTCCAAGTCTTGTGAAGTACAGAGCATTTATCTGTGTTTCGTGTTGTGCTCCTTGAACCAATTCTCTTCAAAATGTCAGATGGGTTTTCTATAGTCTCATAGCTTGAAATCATTCCAATGTCATGTGAAGTTTCCCTTCTTCTGAGATAGTTTCATCCCATCTGTAATAATATGCCTTAAAAACACTGTTTCCGTGTCCTGCATCTTCCCCATGTTGGATACAGGACCTGGGAAAAAGAGGTTGTTAGGAGCCATGTGTGTGTGTTTGCATTAAGGTCAATATCAAGCTTGCAGACAACAGGACCCACTTAAGTAATCGTAATGCTGATATTAAATTTTAGTGTGAATTCTCAGCTTTTTTTGTCCTTGTTTCCCACGCCTATGTGCCCACCATCCTTGTCTGGGTTTCTCTGCACCCACGGAGATGCTGTTTTGGGTTCAGAGCTGCAAGCGAATATATTTGCCTAATCCTGGGATGTAATTTCCTAATCCTGGGGTGTAATTTCCTAATCCTGCGATGCTGGCACTGAGCAAAACCTCTGGAGCTGGGCACCTACGATAAAGCTCCAAGGTGGAAATCTTGCAAGAATTTGGGTATAAATCACAGTTTATCCATTTCTGTGAAGTTTTAACCTTCTGATCCAAACAAATCAACCTCAAAAACGAGAAAACGAGAGAAAAACAAAGGTGACTCCTAAGATTTCCCACCTTTTTGCAGCCACATCATATCAGAGAGATGAATATGCAGATTACACGTTGCTTTCACCTTTGCTGCATGGGTTACTCAGAGGCTCCATGAGCTGAAGTCAGTTTCCTCATTGCACAACAGTGGGAAGGAAAGTGAAATTTTTTAATCAAATAACTCTTCTCCCAGCTGTTCCTTAGGCATTTGCATGGGATAGATTTAACAGCCGTTTAATTAACAGCTTATTTGCTTTTAAGCAATTAAAATAAATAGTCCTTTCTTTTTTTTTCCTTTTCCCTTTTTTTCTTTTTTTTTTCCCCTTCATCTGCTTTTAAGCATCACTTTTCAGGGGAGATTTGGGTGGACTTGCAAGCAGAGGGCTGATTCCTGTGCTTAATTTCTCGTTTTTACTAGGTCTTCTAAAAATATATTTATTTGCAAGGACACTCACAACTGCTTCGGTTTAATTGGTTTAATTCAGGTACCACCAAGGGGAGCAGGAGTCGCGGGCTCCCAGATGCTGCTGTCCAACATACTCCAACACTGAATATTTCTGCATTTTATTGGAGCAATGAGTCCATGGAGCTCCACATTACCATCCTCAGAAGATAAAGTTGGGGCAAGGACAACGTACAAAAAGAGATAAGAGGTAAAAGAGCCTTGGACAAGCCAAACCTCTCCTGAAATCTTCTCTAGATGATATTGCAAAGATGTGAAAACCTGCCTTTAATGGAAGACACCAAGAAATCTAAATTGTGTGAGTTTGGGTGAAAAGGTTATTTTTTTGCAACACCTGGGTCCAGGGTATGGGTTGCACTGGATGTGCCAGTGCAGGGAGAAGAGGCAGTGTAAAACTCTGAGCTTGTTTTTAGTGCCCTGCTGCCTGCAGTGAGCTCTACTTAGCTGAATGTTAGATAAAGATTTCAGCACCTTTCCCTCTCAACACAAGAAAATATAGAGCTTTGATAACGATTTTGTCCTTGCAAGCTTGGGCACATATGCTTCTTTTTAGGTGTTCTCAAAGGGACACAGACTTTTCTGAGAAAGCCAACAAACCAGAAAACACCCAAAATCTGGCCCAGTTGAGCATCCCAAATCAACCCCTATCCAGACAAAAATCCCAAATCACCCCCCTCAAGCCCCCATCCAAGCAAGAATCCCAAACTTTTATCCAGGTGAGAAGCTCAAATCTACTCTCATGCAGATGAAAATCCCAAATCCACCTTCCAAACCCCTATGGAGGTGGCAATCCCAAACCATGTCCCCTATGCAGGTGAGAATCCCAAATCAATCCACATCCAGGCAATAAGAGTCCCAAATCCACTGAGGCAAAAATCCCAAATCCAGCCTCCTGCAAGTGCGAATCCCAAATGCACCCCCAACCCCATGGAAACCCCCCTCCCATACAGTGAGAACCCCAAATCCCTCTCCCACCAAGATGACAATCCCAAATCCACCCCCAGCCATTTAAAATGCCAGATCCTCCCAACTATAATGACCATCCCACATTGCCCATCCAGATGACATTCCCAAACCCCCTGATCCACATGAAAATTTCAAATCCCCCTCCATCCACATGACAATCCCAAATCCCTCCCCACTGAGATGACAATCCCCAATCCTCCCCATCCACATGAAAATCCCCAATGGCTCCCCAGGATGGCAATCTCAATTTCCCCCATGCAGCCCATCCAGATGGCATTCCCAAAGCCTTACTGTCCACATGAAAATTCCAAATCCCCCTCCATCCACATGACAATCCCACATCCCCCCACGCAGCCCATCCAGATGGCATTCCCAAATCCCTGCCCTCCACATGAAAATTCCAAATCCCCCTCCATCCACATGACAACCCCAAACTGCCCCCCATAGAAATGAAAATCCCCAATCCCCCCCAATCCTGAGAAAAATCCCAAATCCGCCCCCACCAAGTGCCAAACCCAAATCCCCCCCATCCA
>JAWLRI010000771.1:1512588-1543128 GCA_034781795.1 Crypturellus tataupa
TAAAAATCAGCTCCGCGCTTGACAGCTCCTGTCCTCATTCCTTTTCAAGCTGTCAGTCTTCCAGGGAAAGCTGGAAGCGATGATTCATCCTTCTGGGCTGAAAAGCATGGAGAGGTGGTGAAGTTAACTGTCTCCCTGAGGAGTCAAGGTGACCTGATAGTCTTATCCAGACTCTAAGCCCATATTGTGGTCTTGGGATTCCTCTCCAGATTCAGAGAAATCTGGGCTTTTAATATATTTACTATTTTTCAGGGGAAAAGGCAAATTTAGTACTCATGCTTGTAGACCAAAGCATGAAAGACTATCTGCATGGCTAACAACCTAGAAGTTATATAAGAATAATCCCAAATTTTCTATAAAAATACACATGCATTTATTATATATATTAAGGCGTTCTTGTCTTCAGTGTGATTTTGATTCATGACCTCCGTTTAGGCCAAAGGTAGTTGGGCTTTGCCTTGCTGCCAAGACAATTTCTTGACCCGTTTCTCAATGCAAAGATTGAGTGTCTTCCAAAGTCCCTAGATGACTCTTGCAAAAACAGAGAGTTTTCAGTGTTAAATATGCCAGACATCATATCATGTCCTTCAGCTGCTGGCTTTGTGTGGAAAACTCCTACAGGGCTTGTTTGCAGGGGGGAGATTGATACTAGCTTGGAAATGGAATGTGTTGTACTACCAAAAATATCACTTCAAAGCAGCGAGGTAGCTACAGGACAACTCCATCCTTGCAAATAGTGTAAAAAAGGACTGAGAAGGATATGAGCGTGGCTTAGCACTGAGCTTTGGAGGGTCTGGTCAAGGGAAATGCTTTTCTTTTGGCTTGTGCTCCCAGCATTTCCGCCTCAGCAGCTCCGCTACCGTTTCCTGAGCAATGAGAGGGTTTCTACTTGGGCTGCGAAGAGCCCACGGTTCATTTTGCAGCCTGGGAACGGTGTGGGATTGGAGGCGGATCGGTTCCAAATCTCATCATCACCCAGCGGAAGAGGATTTTTCCAGGCTTAGTGATGAAAAATAGCTGTGGGTAGAATGGAAAGCGGCGTGCGTGTGTGTATGTGTCTGGTCACCTCCTTGACAACACCGTGTGAAAGGATTTTGGAGCCTTAATTTTCCACACTGGTCTTCCTGTCTCTTTTTTATTATTTTTCCCCTTTCCCTTCACTTCTTAGATAGCTATGGACTGTACTGGGAAAAAAACTGGAAACAGCCCTTCATACAATATCCTATGATATCCATAAGGGAGGCTGGAGTAGAACTTGCTCCCATCACCAACATCTCGCACCTCTGGCCTGGAGTTGGTCATGCAGATGACACTGCATGAGATGGGCCAGTTGTGTCCATATGGATGAAAGATGTCACAGCCCAAACACAATTTCTTGGCAACAAGCAATCCTCAAGGAAAAATTCAGGAGAAATCCAAGGTTGAGATTAATGATCATTTTTTTGAGAGGAACCCATGTCTGCTTCTCCAAATTGGCCATTTAGAAAATCTAATTAATTGCTCCGAAGTTTCCAAAGGCCCTAGAAGTTGTAAATCAAAGTGTTCTCCTCCAGAAGAGCAAATATCTCCTTGCACACTGAAGAGGAATGTGTCCAAGCAGGGAGATGTGCTTGGGATGATTATTTTTAAGAGTTTGTCATACTTCCAAATGAAACAACAGACAAGCTGAGCTGGCTCAAATACTTGCAGAAAGAGCTGATAGGGAATTTGTTAATGAAGCAGGTTTCTCATTAGAAAATGCCAGTTCATCAGAACATGAATCTGGGGATGTGGAGCATTTGTGGCAGGAACAGCATCTCAGGCTTTGCCTGGGTTTCTTGATCAAAGTTTTAACCATAGTAGCTTATCTGCAACGTGGAATGGTGTTTTCTTCTCCCAAACAGGCTATTGAACTGTACAACTTGCTTCTCATACTCCCCAAAAATGTCATATGTAAAGCAAAATAAAGCGAGACAGATCTAACAGGAGGGATAGAGCAGCAGAAGCTTGAGATCTGGTTCACATACCCATGCTGTGAGAGTCTGAATCCCTTACATGAGATACAACAGAGACATCTAAAAGAGAGTTGGTATTTTTTTCCTAGTCTGCATTAAAGTAGGGCAGTTTCTGGCTTATTTGGGACATGAGTGACTATAAAATCCTTCAGCTCACTAATAGTCCTCACATTAAGGTGCTCCAGCTGAGCCATATCTCCGGGACGGTGGTGCAGAGTGGGAAGCCCCCGGACACTCCAGTCCATCTGGACAGGCTTGATAAGAGCGAAATCCTTCAGGGCTTGAAGCTCGTGGCTGTTTTTCCCTTGGTGGGCAGCTTATCAGGTAAGTCCTTCTGGGCAGAGGCTCTGGGCAGGCTGTGGCTCCGGATTCTTCCATTTGATAGTGGAGGAAAGGACCCGTGTCGTTACTGTTGCCTCCCTTTCTGCCACCCGCGTGCACGACCAGCACCAAACTGAAAGCTTTTATCAATCAAGTCTCCTTGCAAGGGATAAGGAGGTTCCCTGCGGAAAACGACCTCAGTGGTTTTAAATCAGGGTCCAGACATACTCGTTTCCTTCCCGAGAGATATTGTAGCCCTCACTAGATCCAACTGTCAGGTTTCGTCTTTAATATTTTACAGCGCAATTCTCTCAAGACTAGACTACAGCAGGATTATGATTATGATAATCATCATTATTTTATTCTGACAGAATTTGGGATGGATAAAGATGCCTGCACTGGAAAGCAGGGCTGATGGGTGAGGGTTCCCAAAACCCATTGACCTTTCCCTATGTTATCTCCTGCAGGAGACCAAGTTTTTCCCTGACCCATGCAAAACCATTTCGTCACAGTGAAGGTGAGGGTGGCAGTGAAGGTGTTGGGTAATACCAAGATGAAGCTGCGATTGAAGGGTGACAAGTGATGGACGAGCATTGTGGCTTGGTCACAGCCCTTGCCAAAACCTCATCAGGTAGCTCAGGAGGCCGGTGCTGCTTGGACCCGTCCTTCTCTAGACAGGAGGAAATCTGAACATAAGGGAAAGCTGAACACCTCGGGATTATAGTTGGCTCTGGTAGCCCAGCTTGCTTCCAGTATAAATAATGACATTTTGTGCTCTTCTGGTCTGCTGGGTCCTTGTGTGCACCCTCGAGGTGGCCCCTCGCAAAGGCCACCACTGCAACCTCACCACCCTTGTTTTCCCCGTGACAAACTCAACCCCTGGCCCCTTCGGGATTAGGAAAGGCTGCAAATGTCGAGGCGGATAGGGACCGGCTCATATCCCCTCCCCTTCCCTGGGTCACTCGGTCTCCCGAGGTTTCTCATCCCGTTGGGAGCGGGTTTCGAGGCCCGTCACAGCAGGGTGTGTCACCCGCCGTTTCCGAAGTCATTCTTCTGAGCTTCCTTTTCGCACTATTAATAGATTTTTAGCCAATCTTGAGCAGTTTCCACAAGGCGGTAGGGGCTGGCGGGGGCGTTACAGAAGGAGGAAACAGGAAGCTCTGAGGCAAGGAATTACTTTAGCAACGGGAGCTGCGTGGAGAGGAGGAGCAGGACGTGTCCTTTCGTTTTGCCTTTTGCACTGACGCGTTTTCTTTTTTCCCGGGCTCAGAGCTACAGCCTTTCCAAGTAACCTCCTCCCCTTTGGGCATCTTCCCTGCAAAAACCTCATGAGCACAAAGAGTTGTCCAAAGTGGAGCATTATTAGGTGATGTGCTGGAAACCGTGGTTCTCAACTGATGGCAGGGCAATTCCATTGGCACAAAACACCACACATTTCCCATTTTGGGTCAACTTTTCACATCAGAGCAGCTCCTCATCACGATGCTTCTCCTCCAGTGCTGGCCAAGAGGAGACCCAGAGCAGCAGGGACCAAAAGCAGCATCTCCAGGTTCTCCAAACCTGCTTCCTTTGGGAGAAACCAGCCCGTCTTTGTAGCTAGCAACCAGGGAAAGTTCTCAGCCCTCCGGGGCTCTCCCCGTTGCAGAGACACCGTATTGCAGATGTAGTCATAGGATGCGCACATCAGGAAATGAAATCATGTTTTTGCAGTGTACTCATTTCCTCCGGGCTATTTGCTCTCTGCGTGCATGCATGCGTGCGTAGAAGGCTTGCCTGCTTCTCCTGGAAATAGACTTATTTGTTTATTTATCTGTCTATCTATCTTTCAGGCAGCTCTGCACCACTTCCCACTAGGATATGCAAGGATTTGCAGGGTTTGGGGTGACACGTTCATGAGGAGAGGTGCAGACCCTGGTTGTTAGACTCATATTAGTGCATATTAGTCCCCACATCCAGTCACAAGAGCGTCTTGATGGCAGACACATGGTCTTATAACTATTAGTTCAGGTTATTTTTCCATAACTCGATGAAATGGTGATGGTCCAACAAGAGACCCCCCGCAGGGGGTGCTGCCCTGCCAAAAGCCAACGAGGAAGGGCAGATGCAGGTATTTTTATTTCTGTTTTCTTGAAAACCGGGTGAGGGCTCCTGGCTGAAATCCAAGTGAACTTTCCTTTTCAGGCTTATAGAAATAATCTCTTCCTGGTAAGGGAGGGGGTTGACGTTGGTGACTTGGCAGAATTCCCCTCCCTTCTTCTTTTTTTTTTTTCCCCTTTGCATACCTTAAATCCTTTTATCCTTGAGCTCATAGTGTGAACGGGTCATTCTTACACTGCTGGAGGAAATATAGCATCTTGTGTGAGCAGTTTGGGTGTTAGAGGGACACTGAGCATCAACTTGTCCTATCCACCTTTTCTTACCATTGATCTGTGCTTTTTTCTTCTTTTTAGACCAAATCCTCCCCAATGGGGCTCACTGCCAGGCCCACCACAGGGATTTGGACAGTCAGGAAGGAAGAGAGAAAAAGAAATAGTTCTACAGCTCATGTAGAAGGAAATCAGTGACTCCTCGCCTTGCATTGCTCTTGCTCCTTGTTTTGCCTGTGTTTCTGCTTTGGAATTGGGTATTTGGTAGGCTATTGGTTCAAGGCAACAGTGAAGAGTTTTCTTAAGCCAGGCAGTGGAACTGTTACTCACCAAAATTGCATTTCTTTCTTCTCCAGTCTGAAAAAAAGATATTTTCTAAAGCTGCAATGAGATGGAAGTTCTGGACAAACTTTTAATATTAAGCCTGAAAAAATAAAAGTGTCCAGCCCAGAGAGCTCAGCAAGGTCTGGCTCGTTGTGAATGGGAGAACAGTTTAATTCAGCAGAGTCTTGGTATATTTCATTATGAGATGAGTGGCCAATAACCTGGGGTTCACATCTAGGGATATGGTGACAGGCTCTCCATAGGAGGACTCAACCCGCAACTGATCTCTGTCTGTCCTGCCCATGGTCTTCAAGTCAGTTTTGGGAAGGGAAATTTTGTTATCTAAGGCTTCTCAGTGGTGCCATCCAGCCCATTAGAGCAAGAGTGGGTTTATAGGAAAAGAGCTGTGTGCTAAAGTGTTTTCTGGATGGAATAATTTTTGGTGCTGCTTGTCAGAGAGATGCAGGTCACTACCCACAAAGATTTCCACTACTATAGCATTTAGCATCACCTGACCTAGGCCTGGCCTGTGTCCTACAGTGTCCTATGTGTCCTCATGGTTGGCACCCCTTGAATGTGTCCATTCATCCAGTCCCTGCTGTTGGTGGTGACTCACCTCTCCCTAATGAGGAGGGTGGACGAGCTCCTCAGGTTGCTCATAGGCCACTTAAATCCCCAGGCAAGGTTCAAGAACAAAGAACAAATTCATGTTTTAAGATCTCTCAGCCTCAGTGGGAGAGGTGCACGAAGCAAGACTGGATGCAGAATGGAAAGTTAAACGAATAGTTAAGTTTTATGGGCATCGACTCAAAATCTCAGTTCTTCTCCCAGTTGCTTTTTCAGGAGTCGTGCACCCATGTTCCTCAAAGCAGGAGCTGCTACACACCTCAGCTGGAAGATCACTCAGATTTCCTCCATCAGCATAGGGACCCAATGCATTGGGCATTTTTACTTAATAGTTGCTAAAAAACAGCCTGGTGCAAAAGTTCTTGGAAGGCCCCATAGCTCCCTGGGCTGAGATGGGCGAATCACTGAGTCTGGGCTGCTCTTTCCTTGGCTCACGGCATCCTGGCTAGTCACTGGCACTGGTCCAGAGACAAGGCACTGACCTTCCTCTTTCTCCTTTAGATCAAACTGAGTCGAATTGTCTCTTCCACCTCTCCTTTGGTGAGCACTTGCTTCCTCCCCTCTGGGCCTGGGCTTTGTGGGATGGAGAGGAAGTGACAGCAGTGGGATATTTCCACCTTCCTTCCTATCCTTTCTTTGTTTAAACTTCTTTTGTCTTTGTTCTACCTTTAGAGGTTGCTTTTTCTTGGTTTAGTTGTTGTCAAGACTCCTGACAAACCTTTATATATCTATTTTTGGATAGCACTTTTCTATCTTGCAGCAGCCATCACTAAGGATTCAGGCCATCTAAGGAGAAAGAAGACAACTCGATCCTACCTTTTGTACCTGATGGGTGTCCATAGCTGATCCTACTCCCATATTTCACTTCACCTCTCTACATTCAGACAGCAATTGATTTAATAAGAAATATAGCATCCTTCCACAAATGCATCCCACAGATGTGCTGGAGATCTTTTTTTCTTCCAAATCCAAGGTTTCTTCAATAATCCACCATGCTGGTTTTAGTTAAACTCATTACCATGGCATCTTTCATATCATGTATCTCAAAACACACCAGGTGCCCTCACAACATAATGGTGGTCTCAGAAATAGCTAGTAGGGAACCAAAAGTAGAAAATATGTTTGGGGATGGGGGTTTCCATGTCTTTTCTCTCATCTTTGAGTTTCTCTATATGCCTTTCCCTACTGGCATTGATCCCAGTTGTAGCCCTCCGATACCCTCCAAAGCCACCCCATGCTCAGGCAACTTTCAAGGGTTCTTTGGTGGCCCCACACATTGCCCAGTCTCCTCATTCCGAATCCTGCTCCTAGGTCTTGTCTCTAACATGCTTCCACCTCCCGAATCCAGTCCTGGCAGCACTGAGGTCACATTTCTTCAGCTGAAGCCAAGGTGATGGTCTCAGAAAATCTCCCT
The DNA here is from genome assembly GCA_034781795.1 of Crypturellus tataupa. Taxonomy (NCBI): domain Eukaryota; kingdom Metazoa; phylum Chordata; class Aves; order Tinamiformes; family Tinamidae; genus Crypturellus; species Crypturellus tataupa. Next base: position 1,519,635 of record JAWLRI010000771.1, read on the forward strand.
TGCATGAGATCTTTGAACCGCAACCAGTATGAATAAAGAGATTCTGTAAGAGCAAGAGCAATGGATAAAAGTTATCTCATGGCAAGTGAGGGGGTTCTTCCAATGAACAGAAACAAACAAAAAAATCCCTGAATTTTGTATCCAGTCTGGTAATCAACGCAGCTCATTTTATCACTGTGGCATGGCTCTCTTTTCACTCAAGCCATCCTTTGGCCACTTACCTCACTGAGAAATGGCCTCATAATTTGAGAATTTAAAGTATTCTTCAGAAATCAACTGGCAGCCCCACGGATCTCTTTGTGAATGAAAATGTGAGATAACCGAGCAACGGCCAGCCCCGGGCATGGCTCTACATTGAGCCCGAGCTCTTTTCCCGCTGAGGTAATGTCAGCTCTCAGCAAAAGGCTTCGTGGGTTTCCTCAAAAACAAATAAGCTGTGATAAAAGCAGCATTTCTAAGTGATGTTTCAGACTCTATGAGCACAGGGTGAAAAGCATGTGGGAATTTTACGGTTAAGGTTGTCCTTCCTTCCCTAACAGTACTGGGGCTCCGTGTGGCAGTGTAGATGGAACCCACTGTTCCCCTACTTGGTTCTGCATTTCTTACCTAAAGGAATATTTTAACTTTTATTTTATTTTATTTTATTTTATTTTATTTTATTTTATTTTATTTTATTTTATTTTATTTTTAAGATTTATCTTTGAACTTGTGCACTGACTTTAATCACTTTTATGCGATTTCCTCCATCTTTCCTGAACAGTAAAAAGAAAAAATAAAACAGCTAAACAAACAAGGAATCGTAATTTGATGATACTGTTTGCCAAGGACAGTAGATTTGGACATCCTTGAAATTAAAATAACAGAGCTACAAATAAGCATGAAAATCTGTCCAGTGTTGACTTATTATTTTGGAGCAAGTAGAATAAACATTTCCATGGCTTACCCAGTAGGGAATTTCGGTCTGTACATTGTTTTGTACATTTATACGACTGTGCCTTTTGGTGACCGTTTCCTTAGTTCCGGTTTTATTTGGGCTTTTTTGCTTTTCCCCAGGTGTCTGCTCTCAGGATGACAGCACTTCTCCAACAGTCAGTACCAAGCCAGGAGGTGATGACCAGCCTGTCTCTACCACAGCCACCAGCACAACCCAAGCGACCAGTTCTAAAAGCAACGCAGGAAATTCACCTTTTGTCCCAACGTCTGTGGTGCCTCCCACCACAACTCGAGAAGACACATCAAAAAGCAACCAGGGAAGCCCAACATCCGAACCTACTACTCCTACCAGCACATCTTCAGCCACAAGCCCTTCAAACCCTCCAGGAAAGGTACCATCTGCCCCTGCCGTGTCCTCCAGTACAGTTCAAATGACCAGTCCTACAAAAGCCCCAGAGAAGGCATCGCCTACCACTACTCTATCTCCCAGTGCAGCTCTGGGGATCAGCCCTACAAGCAAGCCTGGAAATCCGCCACTCATCCTTGTTCCATCGTCCAGCACCAACCCTTCGGTCAGCTCAGGACCAGTGGTGTCCACCACTGCGGTGACCTCCCGTGCGGCTCAGCACCAGAGCAGCCCTTCAGGCAGCTCAGCAAGTCCACAAACCACCACCACTGCCACATCTCCCGGTGCAGGTCCAGGGGTCCATCCTCCAGAGCAACTCCCCAGCACTGCAGCCAGCACAACGATCCCTGCGGGCAGCCTTTCTCCTGGCCTCAAGGACCACATTTCCTCCACCAAATCTGCCTCGCAGCCGCCTCATTCTTCTCCCAGTTCTGAAGTCCAGGGACCAGCCTCTTCCACCAAACCTGGAAGTGTCAGCACTTCTGTTGCCCCTTCTGCTGGATCCATCTCCACCCTCTACTCCCCCACAAGTAAAACATCTCAGTCTTTAACACCTGGGAGTGTGGACAAGGTCTCTCTGGCAACCACCACCCTGACTTCTGGTGCAGGTACCAGAAAATTAGAGCCTTTATTTTCTGGGATGGGGACTGCTTTTGTGATTTTTTTGATTGCTCTAAATATTTTGTGTCATTAGGGGGTATCTTCACCTTGCCTCATCTGGGGACTTTGCAGCGTGGTTGAGTCTATGTGAACTGGGTGTTTAGGTTCCCGTTGTCCTCAGCTGGCAATCAGGGCAATGCAGTTAGTGAAATCCAAGGTGAGATCCTCTGACAAAATGTAAACAGCTGCTTTCAGATGGACTAAACTGTGCTCTAAGCACCATCGACTGCAATGACTCGATCTTCAGTGACTGCAAAGAGGGGTTTAGTGGACGAGTCTGACATTGTAGATTCAGAGAGCCAATGAAATGAATTGATACCAGCATCGCTGAAGGTGGGAGACTGTCTGGGCTTGCACAGAAAACAAGGTTTTTGTAGCTAAGCTCTGAGTCTACAATATCTAAAAGAGTCTAAGCAGTTGGCAAGGTTTTGGTTCAGCCTCAGCAGCATTGTGAGTGTCCCTGTGTTGGTTTGGGTCTTGCTGAACACCATTAGTACACTTTATCTATACCCTATGAGTTCATCCCCTGAAATAAGTGTCCAAGGGGGTGTCCAAATGCCCTTGGCACAGCTTCGGGCTCCCCTTTGGCAATTCGCCTTGCAGAATTTACAGGGAAGCCTCTGCATAGTGGGACTGTGAAGCCTTCATGGAGCCTTTCAGACCTAGGGGAGGTTGTGGACACAGCTCATGTTTGACCCTGAATAAATGTTGCTGTGACACTGAAGCTCATCTGAGCCTTCCTTTGGAGAATAGCTGGTTGTCTTGATGTGTTTTCCATTGCAGCTCCCTCTGCCTTGCAGCTCCTCCTGTTGTCAGCATTACAAAACAGGCCACAGACATAATACAAGTCCATCCTTACTGCGTCCATAAAGGTCATGCTTCAGGCATGTTACCAGGCCTGAAGGTAAAGGTAAAATGGGCATCATCACACAGTGGGTTTCTTTCCCTTCATGCTCCAGAGGTCTGTTTCCCATTAAAGGATAAAGAACAAAAATGTGTTGATTCAAATTTGTCCTCAGGTTTGAAGTGAAGACACCTAAGTAAGGTTTTTGGTTTTGAAATACGCCCTCTCCTGGAGCCCTCAAAATGTGTATGGGAGAGAAATAACCATCATCATTTATCATGGAAATCACAAAGCAAACCCCTAAACGGGCTGTGAGCAGATTATGACATTTCAGTTCTCTTTGATTGTCACCTTCAGCAAAACTATTAGGAAGACCCCAGGCTGCACATACATTGCACATACAGGGAGCTTCAAGGCAGATCCGGAGATCTAAATAAATGTCACTGTAAATTCAATTTGCAGCTCATGGATGGAGCTGTAGCAGCCCTCTTCTCTCTACTGAATCTGTGTCTTTCTGCTTGCTTTCCGGTGCACATTGGGAACCCAGGTCAGACCAGTCATGGGCAAGGACCTACGACAACCAGCCCTGTGATCGCGGAGCGGAGCCCAACCAGTGCGCAGCCATCGTCCCCAAGCCCCGGTCACCAGACGACGAGCAGCAGGCCGGGCCCGCAGCACCCTAACGAAACCTTGCAAAATGAGGTAATGATGACACCTGTGGAAGGGGGCAGTTCATAATGGTGTCCAAGAAATGATGCTCTTTCTTGAATGATCTTTCTGACACTGGGAACAAGTGATGCCCTCGAGAGCAGGGGCCAGGCATTCCCTATGCACACAGCAGTTCTCTGCAGGCTTTTATAATAAAAGCTGGAACTGATACCCCCAAAATATTATTTTTTAGCTGGCAGTCAATCCACGTGTAAAGCCTGCAGCTCTTCTCATCATATCTGAGTCAGAGAGAGACCTGTCTTTGGAAAACTGTGTATAGACATGAGCCAGCAACACCAAAACAGACCAATCCATTTCCACTCTAAGCTTTCCAACAAGGAGATGTGGAGGCTGGGAGGGGATGAACGAAGGCTCCTTCATTTGTCTTCTCTGCATAAAACAGCCCACAGATTTGGCTGGGCTGTTTCCAAAGCTCTGGTTTTGGGCAGCCTGTTGTATCCATGATCATCTGTCCTTCAATCCATCGCAGTGGTTTAAGAGTTGCTTTCCCTGTGTCTTTCTAGGTCATTTGTGAAGACCAAATGCAAAATGGGTGGCCCATCATAAGCCTTAAAGAAGCTAAAACCTGTGTAAGTACCTTCTTTCTTTTCATCCTTCTAGTATCGGCCTCACTGGGTGTCAACGCACCTCCCACCCTTTAGCTTCCCATTCGGCAAATTCCTGAAAACTGTAGCAAATTTTATGCCTCCCGAGCAGAGCAGATAACAGAGAAATGGCACTATCTGGTTTCCCTACTTTGTAGACCTGGTAAACAAGTCTCTAGCCAAATCTTGACAGCGAAGTGGAAAAAAAAATCCCTTAAGTTTTGCAACCCGTGGGAAAACAGGAAAGTGAGAGTGCTAAGGAGAAATGTTCCAGAAATGGCTCAAATCCTGGCGAGGAATAATGAGCCAAAATAGGGATTTCATTGTGCTAGGTGCTGTATACGCAAGCAGCTTACACCAAAGCTCGTTTTCAGTGACGAGACAGGTGAAGGGTGGAGAGGGAACACAGAGGAACGAGATGATGGATCCCCAGATGATCCATGGCACCTCAGTGGCAGAGGAGACCCCACGTCGCCCTAAGGTTTGTTCGGTGCTTTGCACTTTAGGGCAGTGACTGGACCCACTACACCTTCATTTTGTCACTTGTAATAAATTTTTAAAAACCCAACATCGTATATCCTAAAAAAAAAAAATAAAAAAAAAAACAAATATGTGGCTGTTGGTAACACTTTTTGGACTGACATTTCTGCAACATTCCTAGGATATTTCCCCTTCATTTGGCACCTTTAATCAGGTTCATCAATTTGGCCAGGTTCATCTGCACTCTCTGTTGCCTCTTCTTTCAATTATGGAAAGATCTTAATGAGCATGGTTCCCTAATGAGACACCATTTAACTAGATTCCCTTCAGATAGGATGACTTTTCAAGGGCTCAGCTAACACACTGATGTCAAGCTGGGTTTTAGTTTGCTTTTGTTGTCTCTTTGGGGCTCTCCAGCCTACGCAGCTGCCCTGTTTCTCATCCCCAGCCTAAAATTCCTGAAGAAGGAGGTGACTATGTCTGGAGTCAAAAGCCAGTGAGGTTACATGGGCCTCAACTCAGCTGTCCTGGCTCATCTGGTCACCCTTGCCCATGACACAGAAATTGAGGGGGTGGTAGAGACCCCTGGAGACCTTCTGGTCCAACCAATTGCTCAAGCAGGGTCAGCCCTGATGGATTTTGGATGGTCTCAAAGATGGTGACTCCACAACCACTCTGGACAAACCGGTCCTGTGTTCAGTCCAGCATTACCCAACACACTCTAGAGGCAAAGAAAACCTTCCTGGACAACCCCGCTTTACCCAGCTCCGAGCGGCATTGCTGTGGCGGTTGGTTTTGCACATGCTGGTGCTCTCAGGATACTCCTTTCCCCACTGCCTGGAGAAGAAGAAAGATCCTCAATGCCCTCGGCCACCTCATCACCCTCCTTCCCTGTCCCCATGTGTCCTAGGAGTGTCCCTGGGACAGCCTGGGGACCCTTGTGCGGAGCAGGATCTCCATCCCCGTGGCCTGGCCAGCTGGCCAGGGCGGTTTGTTGACTCAAGCGCCGTTACCTCATTTGGGGATGTTAGTTTTAGGTCCCCGCCAGTGTGGGAACCGGATTAGCTCAACGCGCCAGCGCCTCTCAACTGCAGCCAAGGAATGCGGCCGGCCGGGGGGAGAGCGACGGCGCCCAGCAGCACCTCCAAAGAGAAGAAAAAAAGGGGAAAAATAGGAAAACCAACCCTCCCAAGGGACAGGACCGTGCTGGGCAGAGAGGCTTGGGCACCTCTTGGCAGCAAAGCAGTGAGGCACAAATTGCCCATCCAAGGCTGGTTGTCAGCCCCAGGGCTAAATCCCCACCCCCGGCACCTGCCTTCCCCCCAAATTTAAAGCTTTTGCTTCTCTATAGAGAGGTAGGATGCACAATCTAGAAGCAGCAGGAGGAGTTGCCTGAGGAAACGTGGAGGATGAGGGATGCTCGTGCGTCTCCCGCTGCCCCATCCTCCTCTCCACGAGTTTTCCCGCTGCAGGGGCTCTCCCAGGGCCGGTTCCCAGGGCACCGCGGCCAAGCGCCACCGGGGCTCGACCTGGGACTAACAATGTGGCCGGCGCCCACCGCGGCCGGGGACTGTTCCTTCCGTGGCTGGAATGTGCATCCTGTCTCCACTCACCGCCTCCAGAGCTGCTTCCCTAATATTTAGATAAAACAGGGCACGATCATGTGCCTTCCTTGCTCCTCCTCCTCCTGGGCAGGTGGTGATGCTCGTGGCCCTGGAGCATCCCTGTTCTGGGCGGTGGGCAAGCGGCCGGCTCCGATCCCCATCCCTGAGGATGCTGCTGTTCCCATGACACCACAAGCCACAAACCAGCTCTGGTGGCAGCAGCCCAGGGAAGGGGTGTGATGCACCTCCATCTTCCTGGGTTTCCTAAACACTGTGCTGATAACTGCCCAGCTCATTGCATGACGCTAGAGATGCTGGGGCAGTGGGGTTGAATAGGAAACAATCAGGTTTCAGCTCCTGATGCCTTATTACGCCCACAGGCCGAGTGGAAGACGCTGACCCGCAACGACTCCTTGTTCAAGGCCTTCTGCTCCACGGACCGCTACACCTACGAGCCCAGCAGGGACAAGTGCACCGTGACGCTGGCGTCCGCAGAGCCACGCTCGCAGCACTGGGCCGTGCGGGCCGTCGTGCACCGTGAGTCTGCCCTGATCCCCGCGCGGGGTGGTGGGGACCGCAGGGACACCAGCTTCGGCCCTCGGAAAGGCCCACTGGAGACCCCGCATCTCCCAGAGCTTCCCTAAGGGTCTCTGGTCCCATGGGCTTCTCCATGGGAGGTTCAGTAAGCCCAGAATGGAGCTACCTACCCACCCATGCTCATTTGTCAGCTGCAGCCTCAACCCAGACAAACCTCCTCTCCATTCAACCATATGTCTAGGTATGAATCACTAGGACAGAAAAAGTCCCATAGAAAAAAAGGTAGCTGGGGAGTTTCTCGACCACTTTGACGCCTTTCAGTGAAATGCAGGTGTAGCTTCTCATGGGAGGAGGCTGGAGATGCCTTAGCCTCGTATATCAAGGCAGATGCACATGAAGATGAGCTGCTGCTCCCATATCTTGAGCTTGGGACAGAGGTGGGACAGGTGGACTGTGACTGGGGGTCTTGTACCCCCAGCATTGCCACCACTGATCCCCTGCACCTTCTGATTCTTCCTCATCTTTCAAGGAGCCTCCAGGATCTACTTTGGTCTCTTGTGCTGCTCCTCTACTGCTGGGAAAGGAGATCCTGGGTCCTTTTTTCCTTTGTTTTGAACATATATAGCAAGGTCTGACCCCTTGTCATGCAGCACCTTCTTGGAAACAGGCCCTGCTTGAACCTGCTGCGGGGTGGCCTTCTCCTCATGCACCCAGGCACTCACCACGGCTCCTTTCTTCCCTCAGTTCACCTGGACCCTGAGAAGGTCTTCAAGGAGCTGAAGGAGAAGAAGGATGAGTTAGAGGAGGTAAGTGCCTGTGCGAGGATGAGGGGTCCACCTGGGGTCCCCCAGGAGCGTCCCTGGAGGACGGGCACTCGCTCTAACCCACCCTTCCCTCAGCAGCTTGGCATCACCAACGTCACCTTCCACAACGAGCAGCAGGAGGAGGAGATCAAGGACCGCTTCAGCACACCTCTCATCATCACCATCGTCACGCTGGCTGGCTCCCTGCTGCTCGTTGCTGCCATCTACGGCTGCTGCCACCAGCGCTTCTCGCACAAGAAGGACCAGGTGGGTCCCCACAACCGGCTGGAACTTAGGAGACTTGGAGTTAGAGGAGAGAAGGAGACCGGGATGGTCTGGCTTCCCACGGGAAGGAGCTTTCCCCAAGGTGTCTTCACCCCAGAGCTGCCTACAGGAGCTGAAGAGCTTCAGCATTCCCATTCCTCCTGGCAGGGATGTCCACCCTTGGGGTTGACATCACCCATGAGGATCTCTTAGGCTCACAGGACAGTATTGAGCCGATTCCTGGGAGCTGCCGGTGCTTTGGAGGGACAGTAGCTGCCCATGGGGCTCTAGAGAGAGCAGCAAGAGCAAAGGGTGACAGGCTGGGGCATGGAGATGAGCAACATGGGCCTTGGGGCACCCAGTTCTGACCAGAATCCTCCAGTCAAACCATGAGTTTTATGGGAAAGGCCAAAAGAGGAAACCCACAGTGTTTTTAGGAAAATTGCAGAGCTCCCGACAGATTTGGGGCTTTTTTTGGAATGTTTCTTCTCAACCCAGAGCCCCAAACCCTTCCATTCCCTGTTTCATCCCTGCCGTCAGCTTCATCCCAACTTGACGCTGGTCCCCACTGAGAGTTTGGAGCCATGAGAACACGACCGTCAAAATCAAGTTTTGGGGAGGGAGCGGAGGCAGCGTCACCAGGGGCAGGAGTGATGCCAGAGCATCACCGCAGCATCTGCAAAGCTGCAGTGATACCCACGAGAGCAGGATGGTTTGGGTGTTTGGAGAGGGAAAAAATGCTAAAAATTGCAAATTGGAAAAGAAAATTTAAAAAAAAAATATGGAGGAAAACAAATGGAGAATGGAGCCCTTGCTGTTAAAGCTGTGCAAAGGGAGGTATAAGAGAGAAAGAAAGAGGGGGACGAGAAGAGTGAGCAAACCACCCTCCCATGCAACCCACTCATCCCTTTCATGTATTTATTTGGGGGGCATTTCTTTTCTTTTTCTTTTTTAAGTTTTATTTTCTTTTGTTTTCCTGCCTCTTTTCAAAAATGACGTGAAAGTTTTGGTTTTTTGTTTTTGTTTTTCTTTTTTTTTTTTCCTTTTGTTTCCCCTCTCCTCCCCCCTTTAAACCTTGGAAATAAGCAGCACCTGCACCCCGATGTCCCCGGGTTTGATGATGGACATGTGGCTCTGATCTTTAATGTGAGTTGTTGCCGCCGCAGGGCAGGGAGCGGGTTGGGGCCGGAGCCGTAACCCCCGCAGCTTCTTCCCCATCCTGGCGCTTTTGAGGGTCTCGAGAGCTTTTAACAGGACTAAAACCTACTAAACCAGCCTGGCTTCGTGAGCCTGTGCGTGCGGTTCCCTAGGAGCCCTTGTGCTTCCCTCCCTGCTGGGTTTCATCCCATGCCAGCATCCCGCGTTGTATTATATTTGCGATGGGCAGGCTGCGTTTGGGGCAAAAAACAGGTGGATTGGGAACGGAGGGATGGAGAGAAATGGGTGGAGAATGAGGGTGGTTTGCAGAGGGTGTGAATGGAACAACCAGCACGATGGGGATGAGTTTGATCCACCTCCGTGCAGAAGCAGCACCTGAAAACCTGCAGTTTCAGAGCATCATTGAAAATATGAGGGCAAAATAAGTGTGTGGAGAAGGGGACGGAAGGACACGAGAAAGACATTTCTGCTGCAAAGGGAGTCCCTTGCTCCCTATAAAACGCTCTCTAAAAAGGATGAAGCCGGATGCGCAGTGGGATGCAAAGAGCTCCCCATGGGGGCACCAGGAACCAGCCCTCCCAGGGGCAAAACCCAGGAGCAGCTCTAGGGAAAGGGGCAGGATGAGGCTCCAGGTTGAAGTGGGGGGGAAAGGGGCCAGGGGCATCATTTGTGCGGGTGGGAAAAGGGAGCAGAGAGTTGGGGAGCTCCCGTCACCCCCCTCGCCGAGCCTGTGCTGTCCCCTGGCTGCTGCAAGCTGCTCCAAGCACTGACTTTTAAATACCTAAATATATATATAATATGTGCTCTTAAATATGTGTATATATAATATGTACTCTTAAATACCTATATATAATATAATATAATATAATATGTACTCTTATACGCACACACATGCTGGCAGCTGGAGCGAGCTGGGAAGTGCCGGTGGCTGCAAGGGGGGTTGGTCCCAAGCGGGATGTCCCCTGGTCCTGTCACCTCTCACGGGGATGTCCCCGCTTCCCTCCTGGCAGCAGCGCCTGACCGAGGAGCTGCAGACCATGGAGAACGGCTACCACGACAACCCCACGCTGGAGGTGATGGAGACCTCCTCGGAGATGCAGGAGAAGAAGGTGAACCTCAACGGCGAGCTGGGCGACAGCTGGATCGTGCCCCTGGACACGCTCCTCAAGGACGAGCTGGAGGAGGAGGAGGACACGCATCTATAAACGCGAGGAGAAGGCACCCCCCAAGGCAGAGACCGCGTCGCCCTCCACGTATGCACGCACACGACCCCGACACAAACAGAATTCCCCTCCCGAGCCCCAGAAAAGCCCCTGTGAGCTCCTCACGGCCAAGGTGGTGGGTGAGAAGGTCCTGCATGGAGCAGCTGGAGCATCCCTGGATGCTCCCAGATTTTTGGGGAGGCCTCGGGAAGCCCTTGGGCTCCCAGGAGCTCTGCTGCCTTCCCTGCCCACGGAGTGCCCCAGGGCTGGGATTTAGCAGCTGGTAGAAAGGGCCGTTTCTGCCCCATTTTTGATGCCCAACATTGGAAAAACACCAAATAAAATCAAAGATCTGCCGGGAGATGCCAGCAGCTGCGGAGGAAGCTGCATGAACCACAAGCTGCTCCCGACACCCCCTTCCCTTTTCCAGCCCTTTCAGGACGATCCCAAATCCACCGGCTCCAACGCACAAGGTCCACGGCCGGAACAGACCTGGGAGCTTCCCAGCAGCTTCCGCTGGGAATAAGAGCCCAGGAGCAGCCAAAGCCAAGGGGGAAGCTCGGGGAAACCCAAAATAGCAATAGATGAAGGTCAGGGCAGTTGTGTCTCCATCAGGAGAAGACGCCGTTCACAGAGGACAGGGTTTGAACCTTCAAGCCCATCTATTTTTTTATGTATATATTAAGTGCCGTTCGTTAGCCATGTGCACCACACTGAGGGGGAAGCAATTTGGGAGGGGGAAACTAAAAATAGATTAAAAAAAAGAGATAAAAACAAGTAAAAAGAAATGAAAAAGCTGAAGGTTTTAGGCACGTGCCTAAAAATCCCATCGCCTTTAATGAATCAGGTCCAAAGACTTTCCCAAAGCCACCCCAAGAGCGGGGCTGGCGCCGGAGCAGCTCCGAGGAGCAGAGAGCAGGGAAGACACGGGCTGCTCGGCAAAGTGCTTATAACAATTTATATTTGAATAGGAATTGTACATTTATTTATTTTTCCAGACATCGTATTTTTTAAAAGCGCTGATGTTTTATAGTAGATTTTTTTTTTCTCTCCTTCCCTTATTTAAAGAAATACTGCGTCTGAAAACAAACAAAAAAAACAAAAACAAAAACAAAAAAGGAAGTTTTTAACGTCGATGCTGTTCGCAAAACGATCAGGTAGGAAGTGCAGCGATGATCATCTCGGGCCTTAATACTCCCCTGGGTAGACTGTAGCCATCACTGGTAGACCAAAAAGAAAACCCGTCCCGTTATTCCCTCCCTCCTGTCCCGTTATTCCCTCCCTTTCTCCCTCTTCTTCCCTCCCCATCCCCAAACAGTTTTAACCCCAGACTCGCTGTACAAGCAGATCCCTGTTCGTACCTCTGGGAGAGGCTCCCACGAGCAGCTCGGATGCCCTCGTGAGAGACTTCCCTCTTTGGGGGATCGCGAGGAACGTGCCGAGACGTCCGGGTGCGCCCGGCCCAAGCTCCTACTGTGACTTTTCCCTCCATCCGGAGACGCGAATGCCCGGAGGCGGCGGTGGGAGCGCGGGGCCCCCCGCTCGTCACCCGCCGCGCGCGTCTCTCTCGGGGACAGGAGTCTGATTTACACTGGAATGGACTGAGAAACTGGATTGCGGAGATTATTCTTGCGTTTTCCTACAGCTGTATTTTGAAAGCACCATGTATTTCTGTCAATAAAGGTTCTTATGTAAAAGACTCATTTTTGGGCAGACTTAAAAAAAAAAAAAGCAAACAAAAACCAAGCTTTTAGTCAAGAGCTGTAACCATAAATCACTTAGATGTCACAACCAGCTATTGTTTGGAGCCACCATCACAGGCTTTGCAGGCTCCTGCTAGGGAGAACATGGAGAGACTTGGCCAAGATGGAGAAAAAGCCATCCAAGACCTTCAGGGGGATCCAGCCCTGGAGGACTCTGTGCATCTACCGTATAGTGGTGGGAAAACGTCCCGTAACCGAAAACATTGTAAAACCACAAGGGTAGAATCCTAGATTGACGTGGACAAGGGTGGTCGCACCACAGTTAGGGCTAAGAGTGTCTTCAAATGACCCCAGAGGGGGACATTGAGCATGAGCCATTCCCCCTGCTCCAACCATGGCCAGAGAGCTTGGAGCTTCCTTGGAGAGCTTGCTCCATCTCCTAAGGTATTCAGTGGGGACACAGGCACGCAGGGACAAGATGCTGCCATGGAGGTGTCAGGGGTGACCGCACAAACATCCTTCTTGGGGTGATTTGGATATAGCACAAGCTCTGATTTCAGGATTAAGCTGATGGTTCCACTGAATCATCGGGTTTGTGCAACTACCCCCAAGCTCTGCTCTTTGGCTTCACCTTGTGGTTGGTCACAGCAAAAACCACCCTACGGAGCAGGGCCGCTGCACAGCAGGAGCCGCGTGGGCAGCTTGGCACTGCCATTCCCCTCCACGTGGCCAAAACAAAACATTTTGTTCCAGGTCGAACGGAACGAGTTTCCACTTACGCAAGAAAAGGCGGGGGCGGGTGGGAAAACACTCATCCCGTTTGCTCCAAGAATGAAAAGGCAGCGGTTTGCATCAGCCTATGTTTAGCTCTGTGTTCCTTCTCAATAAAAAGTTCTTACAACACTGGATTTATGGGATACAGACACGGCTAATTCGCAGTTTTGTGGGATAAGAGACATTCTTGGCTTCCTTGCGGCGCAAAGGGAGGCAGGAGAGACATCTCAGAAGGAGCTAAGTTTGGTGTCCAGACATCACGGATCAAAACTGCTTCCAATAGATGGTCACAGGCTCATCCTCATTCTCAGAAACAAGATATGGAAAAGCGAACAGATATTAAACACTTCTGCTGGCATATATATTTTTATTAAGAAAGAAAATGAACAAAATACATTCTCTCCTTATGTACATTACATACAACATAACTACATTGGGAGATAGTCCTCATATCACTCGTTCTTCTATTTACAGAACGGGGCTTACAAATCGACCCAGGAATTATTAAAAGAAAAGTTATGCCAAGGAAGCAAATCAACATTCCAGGCTGGGAGGAAAAAAAGAAAAATATAATAATCTGTTTATTTGTAATCCAAGGATGGGAATTGCAATCACCATGGGCCACCTGGGTGTAACTTGGACCACACTGGACCACAGTACACAAATGTCCCATGGGCTCCATGCAGGACTAGCCAATACTTTTCCTGCAAAATAAAACATTTTTGCAGGTTACCATACTTGTCCCATGCTCTCCTTGTGCCCAAGACTGTCCTTCACCTCTTGTTTGAACCCAAAAGAAACCAAAGGCAACTCGGACAGACACCCCAGTCCATGGGATTGCAGTAGACAGCTCAAAACGGTCCAAATTTGGGACAAGGAACTCAAAGCACTCAGACCTCCAAGCACTACATGGGGGTAATCGACTCCTGGAGACCACACAACAGTGCGGAGGACAGGAAGATGAGGAACATCAAAGGTGCAGACAGACAACCCACCACTCTATAGGGCACTAGCTTCTTTTTCCAGCATGGCCACTTATAGAAGGAAAAATTTTGCACATCCACACATTAACTGGGAGATAAAGGGAGAAAGGACAGGAATGATACGGAAGAAAGGAAGGAAATATTCTGCTTCCACTGATGATCTGTCCTTCCAACTAGCACAGCAGACAAGAGGGAAAAATCAAGTAGAGGTTTTTATCCAGTATAAGCTCTCCATGCACTCAAAAATCATGCTTTTTGTCAAATTCTGGATGCAAGGCAATTAATTCAAGGTTTCTCAGCATGGACCACGCTGCAGGCTGTCATCTTTTGACAAAACAGATTATTGCAGGATAAACAAATGCAGAAACATCAGCTGCTGCTCAGGCTGCACACTTTGCCGTGAAGCAGCTGACTTGACAGCAGAAAAAGTACAGGTTTATAAAACTATTTTCCTCTTGCTAGAGCTGAGCTTTTTATCAAAGCTAAAAAGGAAAAAAAAAATGCCACCCTCACAGTAGGTTATTGAATGGATAAGCCCTTTTTCAACCCCACAGGTGAGTAGATATCAACTCAGGACACTAAGTATTTTTTCTTATAACAGGTGAGATAAATCTGTCCATTAGTGTCTAGAGTCTTATCAGTTTATCACTGAATCCTGTTTTGGTCTAGCCCTCTGTCTTCATTAATTAAAAAATGACCAAGATTCCTTAAAATGGACCCTCCTAACACCACTAGCAACAGTCATGTGAAAGCTTGGAACATTTTTAGGTTATAACACAAGGACTGTCAATTGTGGTCTGACAGTTAAGTAGCTCAACCTTTTATGTATTTTAATAGTTTTAAGACCAGTCTTTGCAACTGCAGCAGGAGGAGGGGACAAAAAGAAGTCTTTAAGAGGTGTCCTCAACATCCTCATCAGCTTTTTGGTAGAGAGGTCAAGGCCCAAGGCAATGCTCCAGGACCTGGAAACATTGGTCTCGCATCAGACCCCATTGTAAACTCAGCCAGAAAATCCACATCACATGAAGGAGGCAGCTCTCAAAGGCAGAGCTGCTCAAGAAGAGCATTCAAAGCCCTTCCCCATGAGCAAAGCACATCTTGAACACATACTCATGTGGTCAACCACCTCTTTGACCAACTCTGTATCTTTCCCCATTTCCTCTGGCCCTTTCCAGGCCCTGAAGAGCTTTGCAAGGAAGTGTGTAGAGTCTGACAGGGAACCTGATGCCTTGTAACCACCATTCAACTTTCATCACCTTTGGTCCCTCAGTAGATTTTCCCTTAAGCTTCAGGAAGGCCAAAGGTGCAGCCCATTTCAACAGCACAATCTTCAATAGCAAATTTCTTGGGGAAAAAGGCAGTGGGAAGGGGGCAACACATGGGCATCGCGCTTTGCTCATCATGCCACCATATATACTAGCAGATTGTCCTTAGTGATTAGAAGCAAAGCCACAAATACAGCAAACCTTGAGCTCTTCCCTCACCCTGCTTATTTTTTTTTCAAAATCTAGAGCTGAATTCAGCCAACTGAATTCTGACAGCACTCAAATACCTACAGCCTCCAGTTTGTCAGCTTAAGCCGTGCCGTCTTGCAGCAAACACAGCTGGAAGCGAAGACAACACGTACCTGCGTCTCTGCCACGTCTAAATTAAGATTTCAGGGTACTGAAGTGATGCACTGACAGCAGCTTAAGCGAGTCTAAGGCTGTAAATACTCAGAAGCAGAGCCGCGAATTTGGGTCACAGCAGGGAGAACGTATCCGAGTTCACCACATTGACATATTGAGTTTGAACACATGAAAGCAAAGGAGACAGCAGCAATATGTTACTTTTAGGAGCAGTATTTGTGGAAGATGAGGCTTTGCAAAGCTCGAGAGCTAACTGGAATTCTATATAGCTTCTCATCCACTCCTCAAAGGTGCTATGAGTGGCGACAGGTCTTTATGGGACTCTCAAATGACAAACACGATCACTGTAAAACAGTGTGTGGATCCATGATCTACACATGGAGGCACCTAGAGTCGGTCTGTCCAAGCAAATTGCTAAAATTTGCTCCATTGCAGACATTTTCCACTCTTGAGTTTTCATAATCAGAAGCTTTCAGCCTTCTCATAATCAGAAGCTTTCAGCAAAACAGATTTTGCCTTTTACTCATTACCACAACTTGAATAAATATCCAGCAAAACCTTTTCCATGACAGGATATGGTTAGAAGGTCAACCATACCCGAGTTTATCAACAACAAAAAGCGTCCGGTTCCTTGTCTGACAGTACATTTATATTCATTTTCACCAATATTTACAGCTTACATACTATAATACTACAAGTCACATAACTTTCCATAAATTTGCCTTTCACAGAATAAGCCCTGTCTCCATATCTAAATGGATAGACTAAAATTGGTCAAGATCTTGAGAGCTTTTAGGATTCTTCCCCTATAAAAAGAAAAATATTCTTTTTATAACTGGGATTATCATAACTAGTTATACAACAGCACAAGCACTTTAGGAGATGCACATTAATTTTACCATCAGGATTTCTCTTGACAATAACTAAACATTTCTTAACTCCAAGCCAACCATAAGTAACATGTTAAAATTCAAACACAAGGACTCAAGCTTTTGACAAGACGTTTTTCAACTTCCAAATACAAAAGTACCCACCATTTAGCTAACTATTATTGCCATTTCCTCCAAAGCAGCACAGTACCACATCAAAAGAATCACTGCATGTACCAAGGTATAAAAGAATTCAAGTTTTAAGGCTGCATGGAGCCAGCCCGCTCTAAAAGTTTCATCCAATAAACTTTATAAAAGTAATTCCTTCTCAAACCAGAAATACAGGCAGCACCAACAGAACTAACAGTATTAACATTATCAGTACCTGCTATAATTTTGCATTTAAAAGAAGTAACATTAATGCTAACACTGGATAATTTTTTGTTGTTACAATAACAAAACAAAACGCATTTTTCTCCTCCCCAAACTCTGACTGAAGTTGACTATTCATTTCCTGCAGCATCCACAACCTCAAGCTTACAGAGCAGGGCAGGACTGGGGCATGACACTGTGACAAAGGAAACTCCTTTCTAATAATTAGCACATTAGGAAAGTAAATAAATAAGCAGCTGTTCTACAAACCTCCACAGAAAATAATGATCCATAATACTCTGCTTTGGATGGAGACTATTGCGAGAGAAGAAAGAGCCAACTGAGGCTGTGACACTTATGGCTTATGGTTAAAAAGCCAACACACCCCAAGCTATGGGGATCTCTTGCCACTAGTCTAGGCATCCAAAGAGATGCCAGACTCTTCCAAACAGGTATTTCCCATCATTCTGATAACTCAGTAACTCAATCGTTCCAGTTTTCAGGGTGGGTTATTATAATTAGTGACCAAAAGATTTCAGGAAGCCAATTTAAGTCTGCAAGCCCGCGGTCATCCTTACTCCAGTAAGGCCTTCACATAGACAAAGGTTTAATTCCTTCTTTAGGAAAGCTTGCCTGATTCACTCTTGCTGCCATTGAACAAAATGAGCATTTTGGAGACAAAAATAGTATTTTTACAGATAGATTTATCAAAATGACAGCACAGCTTGGCCAGTAAGGCCATCAGCGGCAAAACGCTGCTTGACCCAAGAGCAAGTGCACCCAGAGCAATCACAAACAGAATCAAAACCCAGTTGCCTATTTACATGGCTGCGTATGACTATTTAAATCACACATATCGGATGCTGCTCAGAGAAAGGGCAAAGTGAACATTTTTGGGGTAAAGTTCTTATTCCTCATTGCGCTCAAGAAGAGGAAGAGACACATGCAGATAACGCGAACTGCAGGCATGTGTTTACAAGAGCCAAAATGAACAAAACCCAACTAATTTCACTCATCACTTTGCAATATCTTCTGATCTCCCTAAGAGTGACATCACCAAAAGATAACCTCGAAAGGAAGAACAAGGCAATGGCTAGTCTTCTTTTTAAGAACATCTTGGTAGATCCTACTGCCATCTGACACCGAAGCAATGTGATAAGCCCTAGTCCCACAGCAGCACTTGCTCAGAGAAAGGAATTTGGAAAAACTCCTAAGGTTATCTGCCTCATGACCAACAAGACAAATGCTTCACAGGAACAACTTTGTTTGCATGAAGGACACTGTCACATTTTCCAAAAAGCTCTTTTATTGAGCAATATTGCAAGGTCAACCCCTCTGCTAGTGGCAGTGAAGAGCAGCTCAGCAGCCTCAGAAGAATTTTAAAGAGGTTAAATGAAGACTTAAGTCTTGATACATCCACATGAAATTCACCCCACTAACTTCTTAAAGCTTTATAAAACATACCACAAGCTTGTAACTTTGGTTTTAAAGACCCCAGTCATTATAAGGTAGTGCCTATTTGACAAGAAATGATAGCTTTTTTTGCAATGTCTTATTTACAAGCGAACATACAATTTAGAGATAAATTATTGTAGTGCAAAGACTACGCAGTGCTAGTTTTGTAGTCACCCGCAAATTTAGTACATGTTAATGTCATCTTTTAAGCTACAAAGCAGACATGACTGCACTTTCCAAGATATGAAGATATGAAGTGAGGTTTTAATACTGCTTAGGTACAGCCTGTGTATTTATAACACTGCATGCACCAGCTATGGCACATTTTCAAGTGGTTACTTTCAGATCAGGTGGATTCCTTTGCAGTTTGTACTTCAGTATTTCCATAACACTAATACCTAATACATTCCTGGAATATTGCCAGCATCTTTGAATATCATCACGTAATTAAATCCAGCAAACTGTCCTTGTAAGAGCTTGTTAAGGGCTAATTTTAAAGGAAATTTATACCTCACTGATCAGGATTTTTATTTATTATTTAAAAAAAAAATCAAACAGCATTAAAAAACGGTAAAGAAAAATTATTTATTTAATTCTGACCCTTAGCTTTAAGCATAGGGAATGAGTCTTGGCAAACCTGTGAAGTCTTTCCTTTGGATTAACCTCTCCGGCCACAGGGTGCCTCTGCTGCTCCACAAATGCTCAGCAGCAGAGCAAATAGGAGCTCCTGCTCGTTAATCACCGCTCGTAATCCAGGGCCCGGGATGCGAATCGAGATCAATTCGCTCAGGATGAAGGTAGGTCAATATCTGATCGTCCCCAAGTGCTCTCATTAGCCAGGATTCAGTCCTACAGAAGCAAGTTCACCTAGTTCTTAACGTAAGCAACTCAGCTGTGCTATAAAAATTGGGCCCTGCATGCACGCCTAACCCAGAGAAAAGCGTTTTGATCAAATTTCTGTAAGGCAAAACAAGCCCCAAGTGATGCCCTGCTCGGCAGCAACACTGTCCATAAAGCATTAGTTATTCCTGAACTTTCACTGTTTTCCGCTGCTTCTCAAGCTAGTTGTTTCTTTGGGGGTTCAGCCTCACACAGTTGTAATAAGTGGTAGGAATAAAACTTTACCAAGAGCTGGGTTGGTTAGAAAGCTGCTATAATAAAAGAATAAAAAAGCCGGGGAAAAAAGCTTATCATCTGGCTGTAGTAGAAAGAGTACATAGGTCATGAGATGGAGCAATAAGGGAGCACAACAGCACCGTGAATTTAAAATCTGGAGGGGAGAAGTGTTTAGCTCGGTTCTACCTAAAGCGCTCGGGTCGATCGTACTGGAAACACCACCTCAGCTGGAATACT
This sequence comes from Crypturellus tataupa, assembly GCA_034781795.1. NCBI lineage: Eukaryota > Metazoa > Chordata > Aves > Tinamiformes > Tinamidae > Crypturellus > Crypturellus tataupa. The sequence goes on from JAWLRI010000771.1 coordinate 1,538,976, forward strand.
AAGGTTAGCACCGCTGATACCTACATTCAGCTCATAAGCCCTACTTAAGTCAGCAAAGCGCCAGAGAGAAGCACGTCGTAAAGTCCAGCAGTGACGTAAAACTTTCCATGCCACTGGAAAAAAAAAATGCAATGTTTCAGAGAAACAATTCAATCGGATTTCACGTACGGCATTATGTACTCCGTGGATTCTTCCGCAGACAATGGAGTTGCGATCCAGCGAAGTGCACAATTTCTAAACAGTATTAAGTTACAGGTTACTTAATAGCACTTTATTTGTACAGTCCTCCCTGAAGAAAAATCAAAGCCCAACATTGTTCCCTTCTGAGTGATTAAATGCTAGTGCTAGCTTTTAATTTTATTCTCAATGTACTATATATGTTGCACAGAACATGTTAAAAAAGGAACACGATGGGATCAAAGCAAGCAGACACTCAAGCTCTGAGAAAGATGCTTCGCTACCTCTTTTATTTACAAAGCCCAATTAATCTTTGCAGACATAAGACTTCCATCAAGTTCAACAGGAGGTGTGTAGCCACAGTGAGTGCAGCAATGATACCCTTACTGGCACGAACGTTTCCAGACAAAAAGCTCTGCAGTTTCATATAAATATTTACATCAGCCAGTTTGTACTGAATGCTTGCTGACACTGGAGGCGAGCAGTTGCTAATGTGGAGTATGCATATTCCTCATTCCACTTCAGAGCAGCACCAAGCTCTTATCTTATTTATAAAGGTTTTCTATAAGGAAGAATATATTTATATATATTTATATATGTATATGCACATGAGCTTGCTTTTTAAAGAGGTTTCTGCTAAGAAGGGCTCCCTCAAATGCATTAAAAAAAGTGAGCTGCACTACAGAGAAGGGAGACAAGCTGTTTGGAACAATCCTCTTCACATTTACACATTGACAAACGCACAGGCAGAAGCACACACGTAGGTAAACGGAGACATCCTGCTGCAGAAACCCTACACCCAAGCCGGAGTCAGGTTGCAGAGGTTCAGCGTGTGCATGGAAGACCCAGGTCTGCAGAGCTCTGCAAGGACCTGTGAGGTTTCTCACCAGAAGAGCACGGCAGCGAAACAAAACAATCCACAAAAACAGCTCTGCGCGAACAACCTGCGCTCCCGTTTTCTGAGGGCTTCTCTGAGGTCTCCACTTGACTGTGAGGTCCAAACAGAAGGCTTCAGAGTGTGGAGGACAGGTATCTAGGCCTGGGCTGGGTATCAAATGCAATTAGGTACCACTGTCAGCCTGGTTCTCGCGCTAGAGGACAGAATCTGTGATAGATGCCCCCCCTTCACACGACGCACCGTGATTACAAGACTCAAGACACATACATTATTATTACCTCAACACATGTCGGGGTCCTGCTGCCAAGTTATTCAGCTGCTGAGGGTGAGGTCGTAGGGTGAAGCACTATATCATGACTAGCCAAAAATTAGAAAGGAACCAACCCGCTCGCCAAGGAACCCAAAATAAAACCCATCCTCTTTGATTCCAGACAACACACTAAACTCAAAGTTTTCCCTTACGGGCAAAATGATCATGGTAGGATTGGGTTTTATTCCCTTTCCCCTCCCTCCCCATCAGCCCTATTTATTTCTTACATTTGCTAACTCAAAATTCAAAGTCAGAAAAAAATATATATATTTAGTTGGAAGTATGTCAGTTACATTTTATTAACCTACTCCAAGGGAAAAGCTTCAGGGATTCACCATACAAGTAGAAAACCCCTTTCAAACACCTCGGGGCTACTATATTACTTCATCCCAGCAGTCAATCAATGCAGTAAAAAAATTAAAATACTGAAAATGGATGCTTTTCCCCTCTTCCACACGTCCAGTGATTGCTCCGTCACAGCGTGATGAGGTCTACCAGGTTGCCTTTAGGAGGGGTCATGCTGTCTGGGAAGAAGTTGACTAGTGTATCAAAGAGCTGAGTCCTCTGCGCGTAAGTGTGATCGACGTCGGAAAATCCTGTGGGAGGGAGAGAAGCAAAAGCAAGTCAGTGCTCATTGCTTTAAACGCTCAGCAATATGTGGAATACACCAGCCACCCACTGGGAATGGATGTTGACTTGATATCCATCATTGTATATAGTTATGAGTGCAACTATAACCCAGCTCCCACCTACAGCTTTGCATTGAGCCAGCTGCTGGCTCCCCTTCCCACTGTCACACATATATACGGGCAGAATTTAATCGCCAGGCTGCACCAAGGACCCAAGCTGAGCCTTGGCCCAGGCATCTCAGAGACTCCTTTTGCCAGGTGCCTCTGACCGACAGGGTTTGGATCTACCCTCCCACAGAAGCATGTTTATCCAGATCCCCACACTTTAGTCCTCAATGGCCAAGAACAATAGTCTGGGCATCAGGGATTTCCATTCCTTTCTATTTTATATCGCTTCCATCTCAAAGGAATATTTTTCCATTCAGCAAATGCAGTCTTCAATTAATCAAAGTCAACTAAGTTAATCAAAGCAAGAGGTATTTATTATTTTTCTTTCAGAAGCAATACGATGCATGTACCTCCTATCTGTAAAGCCAATCTGTAAATACATCTTAATGCATTTCCTTAAAATGCTACTACATCATTTTGCATTCAATAGTTGTCTAGAGATACTGTTAAAGTGCATTTAGAGTGTCAAATCAACGTCTGAAAAAATTAAAAGCTGGAATATTTTAGTGTGCAAGATAAATGGAGAAACAGATCTATTAAAGTACAACCGAAATGCTATATATCTTTGACACTATGGGCAACATCTTTTCAGAAACCTTGTTCTGTGGCTAGTATAAAGGGACAGCATAAGCCATTCTAGGTGCTACAGTAACAAAACTAATCAAACTTTCACATATTAAATATTTCAAATATTTATTCCTTTCAAATATTTATTCATTTCAAAATTTCAAATATTTAAAACTAGGGCAAGGGAAAAATCTTAGCTTTCAAAACGAGTTTTCTTCCTTTGCCGGGATAACTAACCAAGAGCATTTGCTAGATATAATAGCAAAATAAATAACGAGTTTGGCTCAATTCTCCTGTTTTCGGACCTACACGCCACTCTTCATAGGTCTTGACATGCTGCCCAAAGAACTACTTGTGCAAAGAACAGAACAAACCAAACTACTCCAGGAATTGCAGTTATCACAGCAAACAGATCTGTAATCATGCTGTGAGACTCCTAAGCAACGTGACAGAAGTTATTCTATTCTAACCAAAGCTTCTGTTTATTTGGATAACACTAAAGCATCAGATGTAACAGGAGACACAAAATGATCCATGGAGACATGGATTTAAAGCCACTGGTGACAGATGTTTTCAATGTGGGCCTTGGGGCATTGGATACTGGTCATTGCAAGTGCTCTCTCAATCCAGAGGCACTCTGTGCACTTAAATTTAAAAACTATAGAACACTACTGTGAGCTGTAGGCTTTTGCTGTCAAAAAGTCAGCAGAAACAGGAACGATCCTTATTACAGTGAAAATATTTAGTATAATTCGTCTGATACACAATACTCACCAAGAGTGGTGAAATCTGAGCCAGACTTGAACAGAGCCGAGGCAAGAAGCTGGAACTGCAAAAAGACATTGAGGAATAAGTGAAAAAAAGTGTCATTAACTGCACAAGAAAAAAACATAAAGCTGCCTAAAAGCCCCAACGGCTTTGGAGTTGCTGGTTTTATTTAGCACAGTCTTTAAAACTACTGTCCATAGGTTTAATAACAGCAATAACAGTAAAATACATTTTGACAACAGCAATAGAGTTTGCCCCCTTGACTGAGCAAGTTAGATGGTTTCTTTTAGGATTGTGAGAGCACTTGACAGAGCCCTAAAAACCCTTTTATTTAGCCTCCTCAGCAGGTATCTTTGCCAAGGAAGGTGAACCTTCTTCCTCACAACAACAGCGTTCCTCGGGACAAACGTGATACTGTCTCAATGAGCATTAAACCAGGAAAACTGCTCTTGGGGAGCATGAACCTCTTGAGCATAGAAGAAAAAAAGAAAAATAAAAGCTTTAAACAGTAACCTTTTTCTGCTGCCAGAACAGCTCATCTCAAAAACTTGTTTGGGGCAAGGAATAAAAGCCTCACCCACGCCCAAACCACACAAAGCGCACAACCAAAAATGTTCTTTACTTGGGATGATAAAA